>VUQH01003721.1:8043-24652 GCA_015106775.1 Etroplus canarensis | reverse complement strand
AAAAGAAACCAAAATTAAAAAAAAAAAAAAAAATTACACCATTTTGATTATGCAAAACAGAAATCAAAACAATAAATCATTAAAAATTATAATATTAATTTTACATTTTAAGTGAAAACATGAATGAATTAATTAATTAATTACTAAAAAAACAAACAAAAAACAAAGCATGCACTCAGTTCGTTTTATATTACAGTTCCTTGATCTAAAACCCTATATATATATACATCCATAAATATATATATATTTACAGTATATGTTAAAGGGACTCAAAATGTTGATGCCAATTCATATTGAAGACTATTTATCTTTGCTAACAGTTAAGTAAAAATAGATCAAATGATTCTAAGTAATGTACTGTACTGTATATGTACTGTAAATGTTTCAAAAGTCTTTCAAAATAACACTGTAATGTTTAATTTATAATTAATATGTTTACAGCAAAATGCTACAGGAATTTATACACATTTTAGCAATGCTGATAATACTTCAGTAAGTGGATTTATATTCATATATATTTACAGTCCCTTTAACCGTAAGTTGACAATGAACACGTATTAAAAAAAGCTTACATCTATAAAATAAATACATTATTATAAAAAGTCTGAAACACTACTATCTAAATTTAACTGTTCAAATCCTTTTAATTTTAAAGTTTTACTGAACATTTATTTTTAAGGTTTATTATTTACACAATAATGCTACAACTTGGTTATGATCAAATTATTTTATTTGAAATTTTAATCAGGGATTTTACCTTTGTCGAGTAGCCAATCGTCAACTACTCGACCAAGTCGGTATGGGATTCGCTGTCTAGCAATCGCCAGGCGTTCGTTATCATTGTTGCCTTTAAAGTTTAAAGAGACATTTCATTGGTTACAATCTGTAAGGTCAAGGGTTAAATATCCATACTTATTGCTAGAGCTATACAACTGCACAAGGATTTTAAATTTAAAAAATTTTATATGTTTAAAAAAACAGTATTTACTAAAACATTATTTGAACAAACTTCACTCATTTTATTTTAATTTTAACCAGCAAATTAGGCCTATATTAATTGAAAATAAGAGGACTAGCATATAAATATTTCATCTAGGTTAATAAACCTATGTTAAAAACCACCCAAAATCACAAATTTATACATTTCCATTACAATAGCTTTACCCAAATATTTCCATCCCATTTATCATTTCCCTCTACATGTTTTTATCTGACTTTTAAATTAGTTACATTTTCAAAAAGGAACATCATTTAAATTTATTATTAAATCAACCTTTTATGGTTTAAAGGATAAAACAATTTAACTTTAACATATTACAAATGCCCACCCCATTTATAAATACCCTAATTGACAAGAAATAATATACTATTTTCCATATAACAATTTACAGTAGATACTCAAAGGATCTAATCAGAAGTCAGAAGACAATGTCAGAGTACATACATACAATGTAAAACCTTTAGCAAAACAGCTTTGACAAAAGCTACAAGTCATAAAGAAGAAAATGCCATGAGCTTACTATAGAATAATATATGCAAAGAAGTGTTTTAGAAGAGTTTAGAGTCAAATAAGTGACAGCAAAGAGGAAGAGCAGCTACAAAAATCTCCACTCCAAGATTGGAGGGGAACTTTGGCATTAATGAGGGCAAACTCTGCATCACCCTTTTGTCAAGGCCAATAACCTCTCCAGAACAGAAGACTTTCAGCAAAGTGGCACTGTCTCTGAGAGCTTTCCCCCAGGTATTGTCTGGTGAGATTGAATTCAGTCAGCTCCATTCTTCTGGCAGATTGACAATGTTTGTCCCATCAACTATATTAATTCACTTCTGGCAGATAAAAGATCAGGCAGCTAACAATGATTCGGTGGAGAATAGCTTCTGAGAGGAAAGGTTTGCGAAGACACGAAGGAAAGGAGGTAACCTTGTAACAGATGCACATCTGGTGTAATGAAAGGTCTTAGAAGTAAGAAGACGCATAAATGACATTTTTAATCGCATCAGCTTGAATTACTGTTGAGGATCAGCTACACAGAAAAAGGGTTTAAATCTTGTCTTTACACTTTCTGAAATTTGGCTGCAGCTGATTGGGCGGGTTGCAGCACAAAGGATTGTAAAGAAGGTTTGGCAAAACACTTTCCCTTAACTTTTTGTCCAGATTGCATTACAGAAAAGCCACACAGGAACGTACTGGACAATAACTGATTTGACAGGTTATAAAAAGCAAGAGTTAAAAAGAAAAGCGTTGTTATACAGCATTGCACTGTACCGTACATCAGAAAGTCATGTTTTGATGCTTGTTCTGTAGTGTAGTGGTATACCCATTTGCCTTACAAGTAAAGGTTCCCTGGTTCAAATCCAGGTGGGGAAACAAGCCCCTTCAATGAGAGCAGGGTTGTATCAGGAAAGGCATCTACTATAAAGTCTGTGCCAAATTACCTATGAGGATACATCCACTGTGGCAACCCCTTGGGAAAATACAAAGGAGCAGCTGAAGATGCTTTATACTTGTTCTCCTACAGATAGGTCTTGCTTAACAAAAAATATTTTAAACTTGGTTGTCAATTTCAATTTCGAATTTTACCATTGTTTGAAAAACTTAACTCTGACTACTCAACTTCTTTCACTTAAAAAAAAGCCTTAATGAGTTTTGCAAGAAGCTGTGCAGTGCAGTTTTTAGCATACGTCACTCAAAGAGAAGTAAATAGCATCTCTGTTGAGTCAAGCATGCATAAACACAGACACAGCTGTGCTTCCTATCATTTTGAATGTGATAAATTAATGAATAATTCTTGATTGCTGTTGTAATGGAACATTCATGGGCTTTGTTAATTCCTGTCACCTCCATTTCTCAGTCATGGGGTGTTGGTTATGCCACCTCTTTATTCCCTGCTACTGGGACACCTCGTCTGAGGAGAGGTCAGCATCAAAGTGGGCTCTCGAGAACATTTATCCTACAGTTGCTGAGAGGACAGTGAGGGCATGTGAGTTTACATTCAAACAAAGCAAATCTATTAGTACTGCATTTTCTTCCTCATGCATCCATTAATTAATGCAAATTTCCTGGTGTGAATTATGTTACTTGGCAGTCACAGTGTGACATGCTTTTGATGGTTTGGAGTTTTCATTTAAAATGAGTTTCATTAGTAGTTAACATGTTAGTATCAAAATTTTGGTACAAAGATGACAATTTGTTGAGGAAGAGAACAAGGAAACTAACAATAAGATGCAGAGGAGTGTCAGCTGCAGGCGCATACATATCCAGGAAGTACACACGCAGCATGCCACTGTGCCAAAATCCTCTACTTCTGTGCAAAAACATGCTCCATTTTCAAAGACAGTAGCAGTTTATCTGTTTGGCTCAGTACCCCATGGCACACCAAGTCTATCCTTATACTGAGGTTAATTAAGTGTGGATATAATCAAGGTCTGATCGTGTATTGATCCCCACTGTGGGACACTGAAGTGTTAAACAATGCTATCCCCTGGGCTTTCATGCAGCAGCAGAGCCCATTCATCCTGCCTATGAGCAGAGCCTGTGACTGCTGCTGAGTGGTGATTTGGTTTGGTGTGGGACAGCCTGGCTTATCTCCTCTGCCAGACAGCAGCGATTCAGCTGAGCCGTCCCAACCGACCTGCTTTACCCTCGCTCACTTGTTTTCTTTTTTGTTAATAAAGTGGTCAGATAAGGTGGGAGCTTTATCTCATTACAAGCCCTAGGACACTCACCACATTAAATGAACAAATATGCAAATGCTTCCTCTGTTCATGGAGCTGGGAGAATTAAAAAAGGAGGAACCTACACAAATCTCACTATTATTTTTATTATTCTGCTTACCCTTTTCTCTGTGCCATTTTTTATAAAACATCCTCAGTGTTGAGAGCTTGCACAATAGGCTCAATAAGCTTCATGGATAGAACAAAGGTAAAACGAGAGCAGATAGGATGGAGCTTTGATGGATAACGCTAACCATCCTCATCTCATATCCCATAAATCAGACTCCACACCTCAAACAGGAAAAAACAGGATATAGGGTGAGATCGACACAGAGGCAGGGGTGGACAGATAGAGGTAAAAAGGACAGAAAGAGAGTGAACTCAGAGCTCATGAGAGTGGAATGAGAGACAGTGAGCTCTGTAAGTGCACCACGCTCTGATAACAGTAAAAGAATAAGGCCAGGGACTTCTCCATTATCTTGTGTGCGGCGTGTGTTCATTGGGCGCTCCGATAGGATACTGCACTGTACCCTGCGGACCTGGCAGTGCCATTGTGATGGTATTACTTCCATGGCCAAGGCTCAGGAGAAGGGGCTAATTTTTTTCTTTTTTGCTGCTGAGCCTTTTGTGTGTGACACAGAATGAAAGCAGCGAAAGCAGGATAAAAGGAGAACTAAACTACAACAAATAGTGGGGCCAGTTGTGTGCCTGTGCATGTATTTTGCATTTTAGATTCTAATAATTGCACTAAAGACTTTTAATGGCCCATAAGTATGCAGTACGAGACTTTTTAATGAGATTACCAGGGCAGCAATAGAGGCTCTGGTGAAGCAATTATTTCCTTGCTTTAAGAACGATCGCTCCCTCCCCTATAAACTCCTCCTCTCTGTCTTTCTCACTCTCAAACCATCATTTTATCTTTGCTGTCTACTCTTATTATAATCATTGTTGATCTGTGAGTGGCCTAAGAGTGGCTGAGGGCTGCTATTATGAGTGCGTTAGAGGCATACATGGATACTAATCAAACTACAGGCGAGCTGAGAGAATAATGGCTTTGTGTGCTGGGGGTGAGGGAAGGATCTGCACAGTAATTGTGATTAGATGTAATTAGTCTGCAACGAGCTTAATAAGGTAGCTGGACTTGGCATTGTCACTAACGCATGATTGGTGGGGATGAGATGGGTCACTTTTCCCTGCAGTAGTTATAACTCATCACTTAGCATAACAGGGTATAGTGTTATATCATAATTAAGCTTTATTAATCCATACTTTCTTACAATATGTTAACAATAAATACTACATATAGTGCGTAAAGTTTTCCATTGTTGAACAATATATAACAAGCTGTTGTCGCTCAGAAGTTGAGTTAAAGCTAGCAAAATCTAATTATACTCAGAAGGATTAAAACTTTAAATACAATATCACCATTGCAATTTATGTGCATGACATGAGTATGTATCATCAGGCTTTTGGTGGTCTGAGGGTGTTTGTTGTTTGAAGATTGAGATGGTAGCATGCAGGCATTTAACCCTGCCGTATATTCTGCCCTATCCACAACATGTCAAAAGCCATTAGTTTCTCTTTTCCACCTGAGGCAAGCAGGGAGGATTGAGTCCAAGTCATGAAAACCATCTTTCATTTGGATGAATGCACTGGTCATAGCTAAAAAGGTCACCAAACATTATGTAAAAGAGGAGAGACAGGTTCAATTTGTCTTCTGTTTGTCTGGTTGCCCACTCATTTTATGCATGCTTAAAATTCTAACAAATGTTTTTCATTTGGTGTCACAGCTTTTTCTCTCATAAAAAAAATATGCTGCACTTGTTCATACAGTAATTTCGGTGTTTGCAATCTCAACGGTCATTTTCATATTTCTTTTATCGTCTATAACTTTTGTCAAAGCCTTGAAGCAGTTAAAAAGGATAAGAATTTCAACAACACAAGCAGTAGCATTTCATCCCATACTATTTTTTTTACAGTATCTACATTCTACATACATTCTACACAAATATACCAGTGATGCTGAGTTGTTTCTGAGTTGTTGTCCACTAGAGTGGCTTTCCCCACAAATATGTTGACAGAGAGATTGAGTTTTATTCCCAACTGTCAAAAGATGTCCTGACAACATTGAATCTATCCAACAATATCAGTAACCACTGCACTTTAAAAGAAAGTGCCAGTACAACTATTCCAGCCTTATAATGCAGACCTGCAGACATTTTATTCATTTTCAAATTCTAAATGCCTATTATACAGGGCAGTAATTACTGAATTCATCTTCTGCTGTCGTGTAAACTGTGTTTATGAGAAGTGTTACACAATTTAAATTATTAGTAACACTATTGACTAGGAAAATTGATACAGCTTGGTTTCAGTTTGTGAGTAATTGTAGTGTACACTGTGAAAATGATGGATATGAAAGCGCATTTTTATGGTTAAACAAGATGTTGTAATGAAGCTGATCTGGTATTTAATTGTGAGTAAGCAATAGATTTACTTTGACAGTGTTATTACAGGTCTGTCTGCCCCATCACCTTAATTCAATCAATCTATTATATTAGCAGGCACATAACTACTGAAATTGCACACAATTACTTGCCACAAAAAGTTGGTAATTTGTCTGTGAATAGTCCATTGATTCAGGTTACTGTGAACATACACTGTAAACATACACTGTAATTCATGTATATGGGGAATATAATGCAGATATTTGGACAAAGTGGGTGGTTGCACTTGTAGACAGTTCATATTTTAGATTTTAGGAGTGTACAACCTAAAATGAAAACTATCAGCACAATCCAACACAAACATTAAAGATTTAGTGAAAAGACAACTCAACAACACTGGTGTTATTCTCAAAAGCTGCTGGAAACAGAAAAAACAATTAAAGCACATGCCAAGTCAACATAAAAACATCCTAACAGATACAGCTTTAATAGCTTGCTTGATAACATCTTGGTCATTTTATTGCCTTTAGAAGGCAGCAGATGTATTAAAGGCAAAGTGGGTGACTCACCAGTGGGGTAGCGCTCAATGACTGGCAGGTCATCCACCTGCAGAGTGGCATTACCCCCACTCCTCGTAAACTTCACTATATGGTACTTTCCGTCATTTACAAACTTTGATGTCTCCTCAATATTAATGTCATCTGTACCAACATTAAAAACAACGGCAATGTTTCCTTTATCCTGAAAAGAGAAGAACAGAAAAAACAAACATTTTTAGTAATCAAGAAACACTGTTAATGTACAGTATGGCTATGGGGACTGTAGGGAAATTGCAGGGGGTTTCAGAAAAGGAAATAAGGTGCAATTTTATCAGGACATTAGGCTAGTTATCTTACATTCTTTAAGCACTTTTGCTTTTAATTGGCACAGTGATTTAATACCAATGACTGCATGAATCACTAGTGGTATATTCGAGATATCATGAAGAAGGTTTTGCAATATTGCTCTTTTCGAAGAAGAGGATTCAATAAAAAGAGTGAAATAAAATGTTCTTCCTTTCTACCCCTTTAATTTCATTACACTCCTAGTAGACACACAAAAGAGCACAGAAAACATTTCAAATGTTGAAAGTGAGACAATTTACTGTTTCCTGACAAATACTAGCTCATCTTGATTTTGACAGCAGCAACATGTCTCAAAAAATTGGGACAGGGCCATGTTTACCACTGTGTAGCATTCCTCTTCTTTTAACAAGAGCCTGAAGATGTCTGGGAACTGAAGAAACCAGGTGCTTGACTTTTGGGAGAAGAATGTTGTCCCATTTTTGTCTTTCTTCCCATTACTGTCTGATATAGGATTCTAGTTGCTCAACAGTCCTGGGTCTCCTTTGTCATATTTTGCATTTCATGATGTGCCAAATGTTTTCAATTGGTGAAAAGTCTGGGCTGCACGCAGGCCAGTCTATCACCTCAACTCATCTACTACAAAGCTACGCTTTGTTACAGCTGCAGTATGTGGTTTAGCATCGTCTTGCTTATATATGCAAGGCCTTCCCTGAGCATATGTTGCTCTATATATTGCAGGTAGCTTTCATCATTGATGGTATCTTTCCAGATGTGCAAGTTGCCAGTACCATAGGCACTACAGCACCCCATACCATCAGAGATGAAGGCTTTTAAACTGAGCACATAAAACACGTGTACTGGATGAACCCTCTCCATGTCAAAAGGACACATCGTCCATCATTTCCCAAAAAATTTCAAATTTTTATTGGTATGACCATAGAATAATTTTCCACATTTTGTCTGTGCATTTTAATTGTGCTTTGGCCCAGAGAAGACAGCAGTGTTTCTGGATCATGTTCGCATATTGCTTCTTCTTTGCATGATAGAGCTTTAACCTGCATTTGTGGATGGCATGGCCAAATGTGTTCACAGAAAATTCTTTCTGTAGGTGTTCCTGAGCCCATGCAATGACTTCCCCAACAGATTTATGCCTGTCTGCAATGCAGTGCCACCTGAGGGCCTGAAGATCACAAGTATCTAATATTGGTTTTCAGCTGTGTCCATTGTGCACATAGATGTCTCCAGATTCCTGGAATCTTTTGATGATATTATGTACTGTAGATGAGAGGATATTCAAAATATTTGCAATTTTATGTTGAGGGATGTTATTCCTAAATTGCTGCACAATTTGTAGATGCAGTTTCACAGAGTTTGCTGAACCTCTGCCCATTTTTACTACTGAAAGTCTGCCTTTCTAAGGTGCTCTTGTTATAACTAATCACATTACTGGCCTGTTGCCTTAACTTAATTAGTTGGTGTTTCTTTCTAGTGCCACTTACATCTTCAGCCTTTTGTTGCCCTTGTCCCAGTGTTTTTGAGATGTGTTGCTGCCATCAAATTCAAGATGAGCCAGTGTTTTTTATGAAATATTGAAAGTTTAACTTTCAAAATTTGATCTATTTTCCATGTTCTTTTGTGAATAAAATATTGGTTTATGAGATTTGCAGATCATTGCATTAGGTTTTTATTTATGCTTTACATAGTGTCCCGACCTTCTTGGAATTGGGATTGTAGACCATAACAAGTACTGATTATATATTATCATAAAATGGAACCAATGACCAGATTAAAAAAAGCCATTACTGAATCATAAGTGGACCACATGCTTAAAGATATTTCAGTTGGCTGGAGTCAATTTCAATAAGATAATTCTTGTTTAAAGCTTAGTCCAATTTTGAACCAGAAAAAAGAAAAAAGTGTATTAAAAATTGTGCTTCATGAAAAAAACAAAATAAAAACAAGGAAATGGTTGCATCAATTAATTTGTATACCTTTTTCATCAAGTATCATTATTAAGGTCCTATTATGTTTTATCCTCTTCACCTTCTGAAGTATAATTTGTGGATGCAGGTGCTCTCCTCGAAAAGTATTTATAATATATTTTGTTAGCTGTGCATACGCAGTGTGTGATTTAGAGTGTCTATTTATTAAACTGCTAGACCTGCTGCATTTACCATACGGGAGATTACTGTATGGCTGTTTGGATTATTGCATTGGCAGCCACATTAACACAACATATGTGTTGTTCTTGGTTGTGGTATCACTCCTCCAATTTTTGTGGTCTTCATAAAAAAGCAGAAATATGCATACTGTGCATTGTTTATTTTTTGTGTCAAAATATAACTTCAGGCAGTTACACTGTTATTTAAGTTTACCTTTGAGCTTTATATGCTCTGTGTGCCTGCTGCTGCCCTCTGTGTAATGATGACATCTGGTTCTTTAAAGTAAAATAACGTGTACAGTGCATCACTTTCTTTATTAAGAAATTCATTCATTCATTCATCACAAAAACACAAACATTCAATCCTGTGAGTCCTGACTGATAGGACTGAATCTCAGCTATTTGTTCGACTGAATCTTTAAACTACAGTGAATGCTGGCATCTTATTACTGATGCATAAAAACAAAAGAAAAATGAAGTGAAAGTCTCAAAGGCAGTTAGCCACAGACTCCTTCATATGACTGATACACATGATGCCTATCAATTCTAATATGATCTTTTATAGTACACGATCGAAGTCTCTGAATCCTACTGCCTAATCCGGCTAAGAAGAGAGCGTATGTTGGTGCAGCTTTTCTCTCCCTCTCCCTCACTGCTTATGAGCTGCAGTGAAAAGAGCATCTGGTTGGAGGCCCAACCTACTGTAGCAGCACAACACTCTGCATGTCATTATCCAGTCAGCACAGCCAGTACCACACTGCATCTTTAACGTTCCCATATGAACAAACTGCTTTTTCAAGACCCCACCCCTTACCCCTCACACACTCAGCCTTACTCACTCACATCTATACAGAGACCAGTTCCCTTTAAGTGCAGAATGAATAGAGCATGTCTCAAGAGCCAGGAGCTAAAGTGCAATTAAAATCATTTGTAATGTGTCACACCATGTTATCAAAACTAGGACAACTGTATGCTTTGTAATATAATTTCAACAGATTATATAATCTAAGGCATTAAAGCCACAGTATCAACACAGTTTAGCGACTGGTTGCAGGCCTAAACACTAATCGAGAGAAACTGAAAAGCAGATGGCAACAGCAACGCCAGCTCATCTTGGGTTTTTAGAACTGAATGGATGAAGGGATGATCCTTATGCACTTGTTTTGTTGTAAAATCTTGTGGAAGTTGTAATCTGTGTCATTTTAAGAGATTTGCCATTCTTGAAACCCTTCAGGAAGAGTCAAAGAAACTGCAGCTTCTCAGAAGGGCTAAACACAGGGAGAGACAGTGGCATTTGCCATCACAAGACCACTAACCAAGGTTGATTTGATTTTCACACAATTGTCTGTACATTAGTTTAGGCACTTGTATATACACTGAAATTTGATATGAAAGTAGATTTTTTTTTATTTCAAGAGGGAGTTCTCGTTTAAGGACTGGCATACATTAAACACATTAATTCTGGAGTTTTCAGTGTCATTGCTCCTAGAAAAAGAGAGAAAGCGAAAAAAATGGATGGTTCAACCCAATTAAAATGCTGCTTTTAATAGCCTCCTTCAATTGACTTCTAATGCTCCCCATGGTCTTGTTAATAAATTTACTGCATTTAGTCACAAATTGCCAACTCAAATTTCCCATAGCTTAAAAGAGCCTATTTCAGACTTGAAAGATGAAGAGGTAGATGAAAGAGAGTAACAGACAAAGGACAGAAACCAGACCATCAGATTTATAAAGTCAGATGTTAGATAAAAAATAAAAACTGACATGTTTAGAGCTCATGTCTCTCTCATATTAAAGTAGTTAACTTAGACTCTTATTGCCTCCGCCTTTCAAGCTGTGCTGGTATTTGCTTTAAACACAGCTATTTTTTTCAATAATAAACCAATACATTTCAGCATTTCCTAAAATTTGATCAACTTAGACAAGCAGTTTCTCAGTTTAGTTCAGCAGTGAGAGGAGCCTAATCCTGGTTTTCTAATAGGGTGCAGGCTTATGTCAGAGAGTGATTGATAGCTGCTTATATAAGCCCAGCCCATTACACCCTGTAAAATTTTTGGGCTGCTCACTTGGTAAGTGCTGCTCCCTACAGGGCTGCCCCTCTGGGAACATACTGTACAGTGCACACATATCACATCCGAAGAACTCAGCCCTGCCTGACACTCGGCACACTGCCTTGATTAATTGCTCATCAAGCTGCAATAGAGTTTAATTAACTGATGAAGTTGATCCACCATTCTCCCATAATCTGCTCTTTTTTATGCTTCTCATCCTTTCAGCTGGAGGGTGGTAGAGTAGTTTCAGCAATGCTCAGTTGGTTTCTTGTTAAAACTCCTCATCTTTCCTCATTTTACTACCACAGAGATACTTATTTTATTAACTATAAAGTTACAAAAACACTCTGCAGACCAAATATTTTTTACTAGAACTGAGTAACATCATGTGTTTTCTTAAGTATATCAACAAAGCCATCTCAGGACAGATGCATCTTTGAGTCAAATAACCTTGATGGCAGATTAGATAAAACTTACTTAAAACACTTGGTAACAATATTATCATAAATAATAAGAATGCATCAATATATAAATCACACACATTAATGTTCTTGGTAAAAGGATATGGTATATTGCTCACAATCTGCCTGAGGATCAAGCAGATCAAGCAGAATGATCTACTGACGTTTGAAATGGTTTACTGAAGTGAGCTTAATTCCCCAGCCTACATAAATAGAATGGGGGGAAAAAAAAGAATGCAAGTGAGAAGTGTTATTTGAGACGGTGTTGGGCCTCCTCTCCAATCTCGGTAAAAATGAACACCGTGGCGTAAGCTGTCCTAATGTTTAGCTTGTTTATGAGTCATTCATGCTGACAACCATTGTGCACCCGTCACATTTCATATCTCAGAAGTCTGACGCCATGGGACTGCAACATATCTCCCTTCAGTGCACATGTCTGTGAGGGCTCTGTTGGCAGGTGGGAGAGCACCTCTCCCATTCCGTCACTGTGTGTGTACACACGGTGAGGGGCTATTACGCTTTTACTGTAGAAGCTAAATGTCTTAATGCAGCTAGGACAGGCAGGCTGTACTGTTCACCTTATCTTTTAATTACCTCTGAGTCTTGGCTTCTCCTTTTTTTTGTAAAGCTTGGTTAATGAAATTATGCAAGTAATGGAATAATTAGGAGATAAATGGATTTTTTCCTTTTAGCATGTGGTCCGTATACTGTAAATTATGCAGTAATTCATTTATACACCTGCATTTGTGGATATAAAAATACATATGGACACACAAACAAGTGTATATGTAATCATAAACATTAGTGTCGTTACTTCAGAATAAAGCAAAATTCTGTACAAATGCACAACTGCGGTATTGAAAAAAATGACATTTTACACAAGCAGAAGCACCATATGATACATTAACTCCCTAATATCTCACACAATTTAATGATGTTATGGACTGTGGCAAACCAATTGTCTCCCGTTGGGCCTGCATATTCAATTTAATTTTACACTTTGATCTATAGTAACAAAAATCTTTCTCTTTCTTGCCTTTTCTCTCCTCTCTCTCTTTCTCCCCTCTCTCTTACACACTGACACTCACTCACACACATATATATTTATTTATACTCACACACAACTTAAATTTTAAAGGATTCTTCAAAATGCATCAGTGTGCTACCTATGTTATTTCCATCAGCATGTATAGTCCAATGGGAAGCTGCTATTACAGTGATAAAAATATGATTGACACTGTCAACCACATATTAGTATTCCAAAATGTCAATTGTTTAAACACCTGTAAGTTTAATCACCATATTTTCTTAGCTAATAATCATTATATTTAATAGGTCAGCCACAAACCCATTAAACAAGAAATACAGTACAGTACTTAACATGAATTGAAGTGATGCATGCTGTATAGTTTTCCACATTTTCATTGTGTGTTATTTTCATTGTGTATTAAGACATTCGTAAAATAGTGGCTGAGATATTTTATCTCACTTAGATTTGATCAAATTGAGTTCCTGTTCTCCTTATTTCTAAATATCCTTGCATTACACATCAATAAATCCCCTCCATAGATAAAATTAATAAACTGGAGGTCACTTAAAGCACCATCCTGGATTAAAGACATTTACTGCCTAGACAAGAAACTATACCACTCTACCAGATAAAGTCAGACTCGAAAAGAGTCAACTGCCCATCAGCCTTGCGGGCACACCAATTTAGTGTAGAACTTTCTTTACAATAAGGGAGGGTGTAACAAATTATATCCTTTTTTCTGTCTTTATAAACTGTGGACACACTTCCTAAAGGGTTGGAAGCCCATGTCTAAGCTTTCATGTAAGTCAGTGGCTAAAATGTTCTTAAATATGTTCTAAAACATGAAACGATGTTGTCCTGCAAGGTCCCCCTCCCCCTTGATTTAACAACTGCCTTGAAGTGTTACCAGTGTGGCGAGGTATAACAGCATTTGCTGGGACTTTGCTTATTTCAGAATCAAGTCCGCCGGCTAAAGTGCCTAATTGTCTGTGAAGTTGGCTTGAAATTGTTTCCATTGCTTGGAGACTCTATCAAGTTGCTTTTTGTGGGATAGCTTCATCAAAAATCAAGTTAATAAGTCATCAAGTCAACTGCAGCAGTGGTTGTAAGGAGGGCGCCAAGAGAGTAACAAGAGAAATAAGGCTATTATACCATTATAAGGGTACATGAAACCATTAGGTCAAGCTTGCATTTGAACCAGCAGCACTTTTTTTTGGTCAGATGTTTATGATTCCTTATTAGAGATGCTGTTCAGAAGTTTACAATCAGTTGGAAGTGACAGGAGTATCAGTAATGGGAGCTAGTCAGTGGCACTTTTAAAAAGGCACTGCTTGTCTTTTACTTAAATGACATTTGCTGTCTGTCTGAACTCTTTCTCCTGCTCCATCTTTGGCCCTTTGTCACACATTCCATCAAGGGAGGTCGAAAGATATCTGAAATTTCGTTTTCTCTCGCTCAAAGAAATCAATTCAGGTTTCAGGTGATTCTCCTGCCTGTCCACTTATGACAGCTGGCATGCAGTCAGGGTGAGTTGACCTTCATCTCTGTCCTCTCCGTCAGGACTTCCACGTTCTCCCTGAGTACAGTCCAGCTCGCTTCATTTGTACAGTTCGTACTAGATAGCTTTATGGATAAACAGGATTGAGTATTTTTAAGTGCACATCTGGGAAGCATGGAGATAGCACAATCACCCTTGTGAAAAAAAAAAAAAATGTGAGTTCAGGTAAGGTTGGGACATATGCTTGTGGGTAGGGAGCATATGGTCCAAATGACCCTTAAGCCACACAGTGACACTTCCAGACACTCAGTGATGAATGAATGATGAAGATACACATCATTACAACCATTTTGGTGTTTGGCCCTATTTTTTAGGTGATCAAAAATAAATAAATTTGCACATTGTATCTACAATGCTGTTTCAAAATCAAATTTATGGTTTGCATTCTGATCCACCATTCTTTAGAGAAGGTGTTAATATTTAAAAGGTTTTCACTGAAGAGGATTGTTATAATGATAACATTTCTCGTTAATATTCAAGCCTCTTTTTTGCTACTGAGATCCATTCCCCTGTACATATGCTGTATATACGCAATCTTGTCACATAATGACACAGAAAGTCACAGAAAGCAAACTGACACAGATTTGCTATTCTAGTAAAAGGTGTCACACACATTTCACACCAGTAACCTAGACTGGGAATTTCATCACAATTTAGTTACAGTATGTCATATTTCCATAATTGCCCCTTTATGATTTCAGTTAAAATTGCATAATTATATGGGCAATTGATGTGGCACTGAATTTATAGAACAGTAAAGTGTTACTTTGACTGAAAAAAAATAATAAATTTGTAAATATCGCACAGGGGAAAATGGGTGCACTTGATGACTATTTTCTTGAAGAGTCGAATTTCATTGTGACTATAAAGTGCCATAAAACTCTCTAAATGGTTCTCAGTTTTCTCATAGCTCCACCTTTGGCTCTGTTCAAGATAGAAAAGCCAAATGGAACAAATACACCAAGAAAAGCTGGAATCTGTCCTTATAATGGTCACACTGCTGGACTAAAATAACCTAACTCCCACCACGAAGTGGCAAAGTTGCAAATAGGGGCACATTTGCTTGTCATTATTGAAAGATGTAAAGATGCAGTGGTGAAACATTATTCATGGTTTACACATTTTATAATGCAAAATGGCTGCTATACAAATGCTTAAGAGTAAATAGGTTGTAGAAAGAAAATACAGCATCTAAATTGTTCCAGATAAATGTTGCCAACCATGTCAAACCAGACAGCTGGAGTAAAAAGTAAAGTATTAAACTATAAATGCAAAGCTTTATCTGCAAATAAGAATCAGACTCTATCTGAAATCAATCACTTCTATGAATTCTTTAACTAAGATGGGAAAAATAAAACAAATTAACTCATTATTGAAAAGCATTTTATTTTTTGGTACTGTAGTTCACAGAAGCGGTGTAACAAATTCATGGATATACCTAACAACTGTTTCAGTAGATGGTGACTTAAATATGTTAAATATGTGGCAGCTTTCACAGAGTCAAATTTAATTCAAGGCTTGGTATGGCTGGATACTCAGATTGTGAATAACATAAATTCATTCACCTCCAGCTTTTCTCTTCTTACACCTTGCTTTCATCAGAGAGGCAGCTGGAGGTCTTATGCAATTTCAGAAGCAGTGCATACGTAAATGAATTTCAATTAGCTTGGTATGCTAACAAATTCAATTCAAGCTAGACTTAATCTATATTTTGTCATTTCTATGTATTTACAATACTGCACAGGGGAAAATCATTTAATTACAATGAATGAACAATGCACGGGGAGAGTGAGCAGGAGCTTCTTGCTGTATGGAATTTGGATAATGTTTTGGCATGTTTGCTGAGGGAATTCATATGGGAAACCTGTAGTGTTTCCATCACAGACAATGAATAGGAAGTGGAAATTGCATTGCCACCCAGCACACATAATACACAGAGACAATGCAATTACAACCAAATGGCTATGATGTCTTTGTTTTGTAATGCTTTGCATTCTTGTCCTCATTCATCCAGATAAAGATATGTTCAAAGCAATTCTTGTACAGGAAAGCTTGTCACCGTATTTGGGCTTTTGTTATACTGGCCTGTTGCAAATCCAATTCCAAATATAAAACAGTACATTTAAAAATGAAATAAGCTCTGTTAAAAATGATAATTTAATGAATTCATTTATCAACCACTAGCCTATTGATGAGAGATTATGGCCTGTTTGAGAATCTTGAATTAAATTAATTATGTGGTAAAAATTTGCTGCTGGAAAACAGACCATGATTTTGGAAACTATTACTTACCTCAACTACAAAAAATATCTATTTTTTTTTTTTTTTTCCAAATACTTTTT
>VUQH01003717.1:14968-33973 GCA_015106775.1 Etroplus canarensis | reverse complement strand
AATAAATATTCATTTAAAAAAAAAAAAAAAAAAATGGAGAAATGATTAAACAAGCAAAAATTGCTTCCTCTACCGTGCCCACTGACAAACATGATATCCTCCAATATAAACACAAAAAAGAGCATTTTCAAACATTCATCTAAAATATCAAACACACTGTATTATTCTGTGGAATAAATACCCCTGGCATCAGAAGCTAGCACTGCTTGTTTTTGTACAAATTATTTCTGGGAATTTTTCAAAACTGTTCAACAGTCACAGATAGTGTCTTCCTGAATTTTTTTTTACCAGTCTTTTTATGCAGAGTTTATCTGGCTGCAAAATCTTTTACAGTTTTCTTGTATGTGCTGCCTGTTTCAAATCCCCCCAAAATTTCGATAGGATTCATATAAGCAGTTCCATAACCCTCCGTCTCTTCTTTTTGAGCCATTTCTTGTCAGAAAGATCCACTTAAGGTTTAGTTTAAACTTTCAAATGGATGGTACTTCATTATCTTTGAGGATTCTGAATCAGTGACTTCAAGCTTCCCAGTCCTTAGGCAACCACAAACCATAAAATTTACACCCTCATGTTTCACAGCTGGTTTGAGGTTGTTGTAGTGAAAAGCTGTATTTATTATCTGTCTTTAATCTTTGATTTTTCTGTCCAGAGCACCAAATAGTCTGGCCTTTTCCTTTTAATAACGAATTGTAGTTTTGATTGCAATGTCCTCCTTAGACATCAAAGACTTTTTCCTGGAATTCCTCCCACTGTGCAGCTTCTTTCTTCGGAATCTGGTCATGTTGCACTTAGACACCAAAACTTACAAGAATTTCCTGCAGATTGTAAAGTTTTGCTTTTCTTGGAAAGCTCTTTTTTTGCATCCATAATATGCTCCTGGTCTAAATTTGCTGGACATTGTGATATCTGGGTTGTCAGTAGAACAAAAACAGATTTTTTTTTTATCTCCAAAGATCTTAAATAGTTTATATAAAGTGAAAAAATAATCCAATAAGTAGCAAAAAAACTCAAAACAAATTATGTGTATAGATACTTCTTCCCACCAATTAAGGCAGGCAACTGCTTGGGGCTCCAGGCCAGTGGCTGGCCCCCGAGGGGCGACAAACTTTAAACTACAGCAACGGCAATATGCAAAATTTGCAATGACAATAGGAGAGACCTGACCTCCCTAGGCAGGCCCCACCCGACTCCATTCACTCCCATTGCAAGTGGTGATGAATTCTGGTTGGAGAGCCCGCCTGTGATTTTGTTTTACTTTATTTTATTTTAGCCTAGGTCCCTAACAGACTGAAGAATTGCCACTGCTTTGCATCTCAACAGCCCTGGGCCTTCTTTGCTGTATTTTATATTTCATGATGGCCTCTTCTACTATGAAGCCATGCTGTTTTAATAGCTGCAATATGTGGTTTAGCATTGGCTTGCTGAACTATGCAAGGTCTTCCCTGAAAAAGACATCATCTGGAGGTGGTGTATGTTGCTTGTATAACTTTCAGCATTGATGGTGCATTTCCATGTGTAAGTTGCCAGTACTACAGGCACTAATGCATCCTCATACCACCAGAGATGCAGGATATTGAACTGAGCGGTGATAGCAGGCTGAATGGTCTCTCTCCTCTTTAGTCGAGAGGACACAGCCTCCATGATTTCCAAAACAAATTTCAAATTTCCATTCATGTGACCACTGAACAGTTTTTTCCCACTTTACCTCAGTCCACTTTAAATTAGCTTTGACCCAGAGAAGAGAGCAGCGTTTCTGCATCATGTTCACATATGGCTTCTTCTTTGCATGACAGAGCTTTAACCTGCATTTGCGAATGGTGCAACAAACTGTGTTCACAGACAATGATTTCTGGAAGTGTTCCTGAGCCCATGCAATGATTTCCATCTACAGAATCATGTCTGTTTGCAATGTGGTGCTGCCTGAGGGCGTAGTGATTACAAACACCCAATATTGGTTTTTGGCAGTGTCGGCTCTGTGGCAGACTGGTGACCTGTCCAGGATGTACCCCGCCCTTCGCCCCATGACAGCTGGGATAGGCTCCAGCACCTCCGTGACCCTGAATTGGATAAGCAGAAGAAGATGAATGAATGAATGAACGAATTTCTGACAGACTGCTGAACCTCTGAGAGACTCTCCCTTTCTAAGGTGCTCTTTTTATACCCAATCACGTTGCTGACCTGTTGCAAGTTGTAAGGGGTTCCTTCATCTGTTTCTTTTTTCAGCCTTTTTGTTGCCCTAAACTTTTTTGAGACATGTTGCTGCCATCAAATTCAAGATGAGCTAGTATTCTATCATGAAACAATAAAATGTCTCACTTTCAACATTTGATATGTTTTACGCTCTTTTGTGGAAAAAAATATTGGTTTGTGGGATTTTCAAATCATTGCGTTGTGTTTTCATGTATATTACACAGTAATAATATTGTATGCATGTCATGGGGGGTCATTCGTTTTGATATTATTATTATTAGTATTATGTTCACAGTTTTGAATGAAAGTCCTGTGTAATCATGACTCAAGACGTGCGGGGCCCTCTTAGGTCATCCATGTGCGGGAAAAGTGGGAGGGGGCAGCAACACAATCGCACGCCTTTCATCCAGGCGAAGTTGGGTGCAGTGGGAGGGGAGCTGCAACTGGACGGCCGTGATGAGGCGCTGCCGGTGACAGCGGTGACGGAGCGATAATGAACGGCTTCAGTAAGTGTCGGGATGGACCAGGGAGGTGGAATGACAGTGTCCCGCTGCGTCTCCCGGCTCCTCCGCGATGGTGGCACCTCTGCGCGCTTTCCCCGCTGCTATCCGGACGAGGGACCCCGGCAGACGAGTGACACGCCGGCGTCGGAATTCGCACAGTTATCAGTCTCAGAGTAGACCGGAGTAGAGGCGCTGCCATGGAGAAGCAGAGCAGAGCCAAGGAGGAAACGCTGCCGTCGAAGGAGGAGAAGCGCAGAGAGAAGAAGTCGAAATCCGGCAAGCTGTTCCGAAAGAGATCGCTGAAGTCCGTGGGGAGCTTTATGAACAGAATTATCAAAACTTTGGGCACTTTCGCCCACTTGGGAGACGCCGACGCGCAGGACGCGGAGGACGACGACGGGGGGTTTCGGAATGGCGCACCTTGCACCCTCAGCGCCAGCGCGGGGATCACCAAAGAGGACGCGCAGGTAGTTCGCGAACGAGCGGCGAAAAACGCTCCGAGCGCGTCGTCTTCTCTGTGCAGAGAGAAACTACTGTACCAATACGGGGACAAAATCCCGGGCGTTCAGGGGCTGAAGAACCACGGGAACACCTGCTTCATGAACGCCGTGGTTCAGTGTTTGAGCAACACCGACCTGCTCGCAGAGTACCTGGGGCTGGAGCGATACAAGATGGACATGAGCCACAGCGGGGTGAACGGAGTGGTGAGGAGCGACGAGACGCGGTTTGTTCAGGGGGAGGTCACGGAGCAGCTGGCGTCACTTGTGAGGGCTCTGTGGACTCTGGAGTACACCCCGCAGCTGTCTGTGGATTTCAAGGTACCCAAAGTCCCAGCAGTGAACCCCAAAATGTAGTAAACAGAGGCGCACTATTAAATAAAGCAACTTAACACCTACTGTTGCATTAATGCCGCCTGGGTAAGTACAGCCTAGCCTGTTTAGTCACACATAATCACATGTTATTCAGACAGCACACCTTAAACACCACTTCAGTGTCCCGTTCAGATCATCATCATTTGGTATAATAACACAGCACCCACTCGCCTCCCATTGTCAGCAACAAGGGTGAACCGCTTTGCCCCGAGACTCCGGCGCTTCCCTGGCAGGTGATCATGACACTGCTGCTCTCCGGTCCAGCAATCTGAGGTCACAAGGTCAGCAAGCGCCTGACTCATTTGCTGTGCTGGATTTTCCCAGCTTGAAGACCTGCAAATACCGCCAGCTGAAACGTGACGCCACGTAAATGAAAGGTTACCGTGGTGGCATCAGTGATGTGCAGTGACTGGGAGGTAATCATCAGCATCAGAATCCAGGCGCTCCATTAAAAAGAAAAATGTACCTTTCGGCCGCTCCGTTGTATTCTCCCAAAGGGGTCGCCACAGCGGAATAATCCGCATTGGTAATTTGGCAGAGGTTTTACACTGGATGCCCTTCCTGACACAACCCTCCATGGCCTGGACCGGGTGGCCATCCAAGACCCACCAGCTCAAGCTCTCGCCCTGGACCCACGTGTGTGGACGTGGACCAGAGCCTGATCCCTGAGCGTTGCCGAGATGCCCTTGAGCAAGGCACTGAACCCCCTACATTGCTAATTGGCACCTGTAATGGGCAGCCTTACTTACCAACCACTTTAACTGCATGCTGCATGTCAAATGTGTGTGTGTGTGTGTGTGTGTTCTAACAGCAAGAGTGTTGGTGATCTGAATTTCCCCATCTAGGAGATGAATAAAGTTGTTTGTTTGTTTGTTGAAACCACTGCACTACAGGGACACGCTCCATTAAATAGAGATACATATAAATATGAAAGACAGAAAATA
Source organism: Etroplus canarensis (assembly GCA_015106775.1). Taxonomy (NCBI): domain Eukaryota; kingdom Metazoa; phylum Chordata; class Actinopteri; order Cichliformes; family Cichlidae; genus Etroplus; species Etroplus canarensis. Next base: position 29,464 of record VUQH01003717.1, on the reverse strand, counting down.
TGAAGATAAAAATATTATAAACCCTATATGCAAGAGAGTAGCATAAGTACTCCAAAGTTAAAACAATACTGTATACATCAGATACAATATGGCAATAGAAAATAGTCCAGATGTCAGAGGGAGGCGTTGTAAAGCTTGATTGCCGCAGATAGGAAGGATTTCCTGTGGCGTTCTGTGGTACATCGAGGTGGGTTAAATCTATTGCTTAGTGTACTCCTGTGTCTGTCCAGCATGTCATGGAGGGGTATAAAGGATTTTCCAGTATGGTCCATAACTTGGACAGCATCCTCTTCTCTGACACCGCTGTCAGAGAGTCCAGCTCCACACCCACATTGTTACTGGCCTTGTGGATCGGTTTGTTGAGTTTGTTGGTGTCCGCTACTCTCAGTCTGCCAGCACACCACAGCATAGAGGATGACACTGGCCACCACAGACTCATAAAACATCCTGAGCATCGTCCAGCGTATATTCAAGGACCTCAGCCGTCATGGCTCTGGCTGTTCTTGTACAGGACCTCTGGGTTTTTAATGAATTCCAGTATATTGCCATTGTGAATCATGCACCTGTCTTTAGGGTGACCAGATCCCAACAGACTAAATGTAGGGGAAACACTGTGTCTGTGTTGGACGATGTGGGATGCGTTAGCAATGCTGGGTGGGAGTCTGAAATGTAGCATATAAATCCCAAATATATTTGAATCCAACTTTTCCAACTCTCTTGCTAAGTAAACACAGTAAGGATAAAAGTAAATTTGTTATGGTTTCATGCAAAGTCTGTATTCTCTTCTATCTCCCTGTTATTTCAGCTGCTGCTTAATGTCTCTGTTTCAGCAGGGATGCGACTGTAGATCGGCGTACATTTTTTGAGTCATATCTGACAATTTTAGCAATTTTTTTTTGCCAAGTTTTTTGCCAGTTGTGAGACACGTATATGCTGTCGCTGCACACCGTATGTGAAGCTGAAATTTTTTAGCAAAACGATATTTCTCAGTATGTACGGTCATTTTCTCTCTATAGTTTCACAAAGCTTGGGAATTTTTTGGTGCCTTGTAACTTTCCCTGATGGGCAAAGTACTCGACAGGATGACCTTCACTTCACTGCTTTCTTATCATGCATCCTATTAAATCTGCCTTTAGAGAAGTGCGTGTCAAGCAGAGCTGGTCAAGATGTGGGACACTTAAGAAGAAGAAGAAGATATACTTTAATAATCCCCTATTGAGGAAATTACAGCTGGATCTCAACACACTCTTTTTTTTGTAGGTACACACACTTAACATGTAGTTGAGTGATATAGACGCACACACAAACAGGGGCGAGAGAGAACAAGACAGCCCATTACAGGTGCCAAGGAGCACAGTAGGGGTTTGGTGCTTTGCTCAGAGGCACCTTGGTGGTGCTCGGGGGGGGTGGAGTGGCTCCAGCTTCCACAGACCTCCAACTGCCACAGGTCTCCAATTGTCACAGGCCACCAACTGGCACAGGCAGCCCTCTGGTTCCCAACCGTTTGCCGTCACACTGAAACAAGGGATAAAAATGCTGTGCAGTCCCACATAAAGAGGGACATGTGGTCACCCTGCCTGTCTTTATTTACAGTAGATGTAATACAGTTTTGATGCAAAGTGCGTTGGCGCAGGAAAAATGATGATTTGCTTTACACTTAAGAGTCTTTCTTTCTTGAGGATCAGGAACAGTGGGCACTATCAGGAGACCCTCAGGCTCTCCTCCTCTACCCACACTGGAGATAGGAGGGGAAATGCAACCGTACTTTATCTGCCTGCAGCTTTTTTTTTTCTTCTCTGGATTTCTCTGAGCCTTAGTTCAATGCAAGAAGTAGATAATATGGAGCGGCGAACAAAGAAACTCATAATGGATCTATTCTTGGAAATGCTAATTACCCTGAGAGGACGACTGCTGGAATAGCTTGACCCCGACAGCACAGACGCATTCATGATTTTTGTCACACTTGAGTGTGTTATAGGAAGCTAAAGGTTCACCTGACAGCCTGCTAAGTGTTGCCAGTTTTTTTTGTGGCACATAAATGCAGCGTTGATAGTCACAGAATCAATTTAACCGGGGCCCTATTTTTTCTTTACTCTTTCGCTGTCCCATCTGTTGTGCTCTCTCCTGTCAAGCATAATTCATACTGCCAATAAGTCTTCAGTTCCATATTTTCATTTCCCGCTTATCTCAGGAGACTCTGTTATCACATTTTATCAGCAAAACAATAAGAGAGAACAGCATGAAAACATCTTGCCAAGATTAAAAGATAGATTAGAATAAAACACTCTTCTTTGCATGTGATGAGATGTTTCCTGTTTAAAGTCCTCGCGCGTGCACACACCAACTAACACACACACACTCTCTTTTGGCTGTGGTTTGTGACCATAGGAGGTCCATAGTTTGTGTAGCACAGGCTTTCTGAAATTGCCTGTTGAGTAATACCACAGCTGCCTGGAGGGAAGGCATTATAAAATGATCAGATTGCTCTGAGGCTTGTTTCTGAGAGGCTAAATTAGCTCCCAGTTGCAGGAACCCCAGACAGCACAAACCACTAATAAACAATTCTCCACAAATGATTGCTCTTTTGATTTAAGAGCTATTAATCTGCTGGTCTTGTCAGGTGATTATCATTCTTTGCTGGTCTCCAAAAGTTTTGTCAGTAGGGCATTGGCAAGTCGGCTACAGCAGCCATATTAAAGAACTACCCGTGGCCATCTTCATATCACATGCATTTTTATAAGATAAGATAAAAAAGACAGGCGTTGAGGTGTTGAGCTGGTTCTCTTTTTGAAAATTACCCTTTCAGTTGCATGTGCAGCGCTGCACTTTATATTTTGAATAATTTTGCTGTTTGTGTATAGTTACACTGTAAATGTTCCGTCATCCTCATTTGAAAGTTAAAGACTCAGCAGAGTTCTCCTTTGCAGGTCAGTCCGCCTACCTGGCTCTCTGCCACATTCCAGTACCACCTGGCCTGTAGGACAATACAGGTGGAAGGAGGGAGGCAGCTTTCATAAGCATTCACTGAAGATTAAGTACCACCGGGCTGCTTTGTGATATGCCAGGACTGCCAGTGGGTCCTGAACTTCCACTCTCACAGACATGCCTCTGACGTTGCAGTTGAGGTGATGAGTTTCTCCAACCTGTGAGCAGATGTGTGTTTCCCCCTCATCCCCCCCACTGGGTGGTGTATTTGCACAGAGGGGCCTAGACAGGGACGTAGCCTGAAACTCAAACAGTTACTCAATAGCCAGTTTATTGGTTTCCATAACATGAGAGGCCTGAGAAAGAAAGGAGTTGGGAGTTAGGGTGGGCAGGCACAGTGAGTGGACAAGAATGTCATCCTCCTTGCAAGTGTGTACAGACAGGCCCATTTGTGATGACAGTGGCTCTTTCTCACAGGTATGTGGCAATAATTACCATCTCCATGTAGATTTTTAAAAACAGTTATCTATATTGCTGCCTGCAGAAGGTCACGCGACTCACAAAGAGACGTCAGTTAGATTATAGTGATTGCAGTATGCTATACTTGCCTTGGGTTGTTGTCTTATGCAGTTGTTAGAGGGTGTGTGGAAAGACTGCAAAGTCTCTGAAGTAATTTTAAAGTAATAAGTAGTTTTTATTTCATTAAAAAGTGCCTAGATCTGCATATTTCGACAACTGACATCCAAATGTTGCAACTGGGAGTGCATGGAAATTATAAAAGAAGTGGGCAGAGGTAATAAACACCTAAAGGTAAACGACCAATGGTTAAAATACAGTAATGTGAAAAAGAAAGTGAAGGTTTTGCATATCAGGACATAATAAAAAAAATCATCTGGCCCTTAGCAGGTCATAAAATTGGTAAATACAACCTCAGATAAGGAATATAGCATGGTGTATTACATTGTGTCATGGTTTATATTACAAAATGAAGCTAAAATGCAGAAGCAGTTTGCAAAAAACCAAATATGCCCCACGATTAGTTCATTTGTAGAATCACCTTTAGCAGCAATAACTTAGTCATTTTCTGTATGACTTCATCAGCCTCTCACATCATTGTGGAGGAATTTTGGCCCACTCTTCTTTACAGCATTGCTTCAGTTTATTTAAGTTTGCAGAAACTTATTTATGCACAGCTCTCTTAACCCTAGTACTGCCAGCTAGACAACCAGCTAGATGACCGGCAGTGAATGAAAACACCGGACGTGATCAATATATAGACGACCGGCAGTACACGAAACTTATCTGGGACATCAGTATATTGAGGTCCTGCAGTACTAGGGTTAAGGTCCCATCACAACATTTCAAACAGCTTGAGGTCTGGAATTTGACTGGGCCATTGCAGCACCTTGATTCTTTCGTTTTCAGCCAGCCATTCTGTTGTAGATTTGCTGGTACGCTTAGAATCATTGTCCTGTTGCCCAACCCAATTTTGGCCCCAGCTTTAGCTTTCATACAGATGTCCTCAGTTTGACTCTAGAATAGTTTGCTGTACGGAGGAGTTCATGCTCAACTCAATGACTGCAAGGTGTCCAGGTCCTGTGGCTGCAAAACAAGTCCAAAGATTGACTCCTCCACCTCTATGCTGGACAGTTGATATGAGGTCTTTGTGCTGGTATTCTGTGTTTGATTTTCACCAAACATTATGGTCAAACATCTTCATGTTGATCTCATCTATCCAGATGAAGTTTTCCAGTGTTTAAGTTTGTTCAGATGCAGCTTTGCGAATCTAAGCCACATTGTCATGTTCTTTCTAGAGAGAAGATGCTTTCTCCTGGCAATCCTTGCCAACAAGCCATACTTGTTTAGTCTAAAATACTAACTGAGGCCTATGGAGTCTGAGATGTAGACCTAAGGTTTTTTGCAATTGTGCAGTCTGACCTTGGGGTGAATTTGCTGGAATGTCCAGTCTCGGAAAGTTTGACAGTTGTCTTGAATGTTTTCCATTTATAAATGATCTTTCTTGCTGTAGAATGTTGGACTTCAAATTTTTGGAGATGGCCTTATAACCCTTCCTAGATCTACTGTATGGGGAGTAATAGTTGCCTCTCTAAGATCACTACTGATGTCTTCTTTGCCAATGTGTTAACACACACACCTGAATGCTCCAGACCAGCAAAACCTTCCAAAACTTCTGCTTTTCTAGAGGCGGTCACTCTGGCTGATGATCAGTTAATCAAGTACATGTGATTAGCAGCACCTGGCTGCTGCTGACCCTGATAATTTCTATGGAAGTAGTAGGGGTGTAGTTAGTTTTTCACACATTGCTTGTGCATTTTGGCTATTTTTTCGTTAAGTAAATAATGAGAGTGAAATACGTCATGTGCTGTTGTTTGTCTAGGTTGTATTTGACTATATTTAAGACCTGGTAAGGACCAGATGATTTTTTTACTGTGTTTTGATACAGTACTTATAAAAACTATTTGCCCCCTTGGATGTTTCACCCTTTTATTGCTTTAATAAATGAACTCATTGTCAATGTAATTTGGCTTTTTTGACAAGAATTTGCAAAAAAAAATCTTTCATGTCAAAGTGAAAACAGAGTTTTACAAACTAATGTCTATTAATTAAAATATATATAAGGTAAAATAAGGGATTGCACAAATGTTCTCCCCCTTTAGATCAGTATTTAGCAGATGCACCTTTGGCTGCAAATCACAGCACTGAGTTTGTGTGGATATGCCAGTCAGGCTGGCACATCTGAACACTGCAATTTTTCTCCATTCTTCCTTGCAAAACAGCTCAAGCTCTGTCAGGTTGCTTGGGGATTGGGTGTGAACAGCTCAAGTCCAGCCACAAATTCTCGATTGGATTGAGATCTGGGCTTTGACTTGGCAATCCAGAACATTCACCTTGCTGTCTTTGAACAATTTCTGTCTAGCTTTTGCTGTATGCTTGTTGTTTTGTTGTCTTCTCCCAAGTCGTAGTTCTCTTGCAGACTCAGATTATCCTCCAGAATTTGGTGATATTTTTCTGCATTCATGTTCCCCTCTACCTTTACAAGGCTTCCAGGGCCTGTTGCTGAGAAGCATCCTAGAGCATGATGCTGCCACCACCATGCTTCACCATGGAGATGGTGTGTTTGTGGTGATGTGCAGTGTTTGGCATTCGCCAAATATAGCGTCTAGTCTGATGGCCGCAAAACTCAATTTGTGGCTTTTCTTTGCCACTCTCCCATACAACCTCAACTGGAGAAGAACCCAGGCAACAGTTGTTGTATGTACAGTCTCTTCCATCCGAGCCACTGAAGCTTTTAACTCCTTCAGAGTGATCGTAGGTGTCTTAGTGGCCTTTTCTGAGTTGGTTGGAGTGTTCCTTTGTCCTCATGTTGCAATTTTAGCGGAACTACTGATGAACTGGAGACTGGACGTCCCAGACACGTGTTTTTATACTACAGTCACCCGACACACATCAAGTGTCCCTGGTAGTGTAGTGGTTTGCGCGTTCGCCTTACAAGCGAAAGGTCCCTGGTTAAATCCCAGGTGAGGACACAAGCCCTTCTCATCATGGAGGGTTGCGTCAGGAAGGGCATCTGGCGTAAAACCTCTGCCAAATTACCATTGCGGATTGTGGCGACCCCTTGGTGGAGAATACAGTGGAGCAGCCGAAAGGTACTTGACACACCTCAACTTCACACAGGTGTTCTTCATTTCACTAATTGTGACACTGCTGGAATCAACTAGCTGGACTTCTATTGAATTAGGTCAGCCCCTTTAAAAGGGGTAAATATTTATGCAAACATGTATTTTATCTTACATATTTTTAATTATTAAACATTAGTTTATAAAACTATTTTTACACTGACATGACAGAAGCTTTTTTTTGCAAATTCTTGTCAATAAAGTAAAATTATATTGACCATGATTTAATTTATTAAAGCAATAAAAGGGTGAAACATCAGAGGGGGTGAATAATTTTTATAGGCATTGTACATAAAACCTTTGAACTGAAAGAGGGTGTACTTTCTTTGGCATGTGACAACAGTGAAGAGTAGAAAACTTGAACAGTTAGCTAAAATTGTTGGTTGTCTTTAAATGGCTAAATGTAAATGTTTAAAATATACAGTTGAACTAAAAAAATGAACAAAAAAGTAAATAGTTATCCAGTAAAGGATAAATGGCATATTTAACATCGGCTAAACAATTATTTTCTTGTTTTGTCTTCAGTTAGACAGTTACACACATTACCAGCGGCCAGTTATCATCATACCACAGACGGCAATAAAGAAACATGGCCTTTTCCACAGCCCTAATTATATCACTGACACAATTGCCACCTTCAAAGGGCTGATGGTAATTACTGTTATTACTTCACTGTAATGACTAGCTGCACAGCAGCTTTAGGTTAGTGTATGGGTCATAGTTAATATCAAAGCATTTCTTCAAAACAAGCCTGGAGGTTTCAGGTTTCTTCTTCAGTTTTAAAAGGCTACTGTGCTAGGCTGTATTTCCTGCAGTCATTCTTAGTCTAAAATATCTGTCATACTAGGTGTGATGCTGGGATCCTAGGCTAGGCAGTGGGACAGAATGTAAAGTGTGTGAGAATACACATGTGTGAGACTGCAAAGGGTTTATTTTAAAAGTGGGTGCTTCACAATCAGAATACTTTACCCAAGATCTTCCGCAGTAAGAGGTGTGCCATCTATACCAGCAAAAATTTAAGCATGAATACATTCTGCAAACATAACACATTAAAAATGTGTTTCAGTGCCTCTGACTCTTAATTTGCATACTATAGGTAAAACCCTGGAAGGTCTAAGGCATTACTGAAAATGGGACATATTTTACCCATAAGCCTAAGCTCTGCAAATAGTTGTGGCTTGTCCTACCATACAAAAATACAGATATTCAGTAGCCTTTACACAATCTGATATTATTACATCATAATCAGTGTTGCTCCAGCACCACTGGATCTTTGGGACCAGCCGGTCACAGTTTTGTGATGTTATAGCTTTGCAACTTTGGGGAAAAATATACCACTCTTGGGAGAAGTTTGCCTTCAGGTTTTTCTATTTTTCTACTTTTTAAAAGATGATTAACAGTGCATTCAATCGTCCTTTCCTAAACAAAACCAAATTCCTTTCAGTGCATAAACCAAACTGTGCAGTTATTGTTGGTGATGGTGGTGTTGTTTTTTGCCTAAACCTAAACAAACTCAGACAGATAATTGTTTGTTTTTTCCAAAATAATAAGTCCACTAAGTCTAAAAAGTATAATTTACTTAGAACTTAAAAGGAAATTACAGGGACGGTGCTGGTGTCCTCAAAACACTCATACTTGTAAATGACTTACTTCGCTACTTAATTTACGTTTGGTTCCTGTGATTGCTCCTTTCATCTCCTACCATCACATTTTTTATGTGGACTATGGCTCTCTACACTTTCACTGCAGGTTGAGCCATTCTTTAGTACCTTTCCCTGAGTGTTAGAGCTATGACATCGCAACACTGTGATTGGTTAGACTCAGTGGCAGTGCAGTGGTTAGCAGAGTCACCTCAAAGCAATAAGATTCTTAGTTTGACCCCTGGCTGGTTTGTTGGGTACTCCAGTTTAATTTATTTCTTATGTCTTCTGATATATTTCAAATATAGTTTTAATAGAATAAAACACTGTATGAATGTATGATTGAAGGTGGCTTGTAGTCAGTGGTCAGTAAACAAAGACAAACAAACAACTTTATTCATCCCCAGATGGGGAAATTCAAATCAAATCACTGAAGCTACAGATCGAATACACACACACACACACAGACCCCATACATGCAGCATGCAGTGAGGGAGGTCGGCAAATAAGGCTGCCATTTTGCAGGCACCAATGTCAAATGCTGCTCAAGGGCACCTTGGCAATGCTCGGGGGGGGGGGGTGAGCTGGCATCTCTCTGGCCTCTGGTCCACCTCCACACATATCCACGGCGAGGACTTGAACCGCCTGGTCTTGGATGGCCACCGGGTCCAGGTCTGGACGGGTCTTGAGCCGGCAGCCCACAGCAACTCTCCGGCTCCCAAGCGAGTCCTCCGACACACTGAGCCAGGTGCTATATAAGTGCCAGTCCATTTCCGTTTTCCATTTTCAATACTATGATGTTGCAGGAACACCACGAACACAGTGATATCAGAAGCAGTTTACCTTTGAGATCTACAAAGTGGAGTGAATTTGGAAGCACCTTAAGTATACATTATATCTGAAACTCGCCTGGTTGCAAAAAGAAATGCGTTTTTCCAAGTCTGTAATGAGTCTACGGGAAAGGATCTTTCAGTTAACTTGCTCTATGACCTCATTAGACACTTGCCTGGTGACTTGGGAGAACAATTTTTCAAAGCTAAAAAATAATTTATTTGAAGATAATGTGAAAGTTGTTAGTAGATTTTGATATCATAGGTTATCCTGGGAAAAAATACATTACCAACGGGGTAGTGGTTAGCACTGTTGCCTCACAGCAGGAAAGTCCTGAGTTTAAATCCACCGTCCAGCTGGGGCCTTCCTATGTGGAGCCTTCGTATTCTCTCCAGGTACTCTGGCCAGCTCCCAAAGACAGTAGGTGAATTGGTGATTCCAAATTGACTGTAGAAATGAGAGTGCGAATGGTTGTCTGTCTCTCTGTGATTGGTTGGTGACATGTCCAGGGTGTACCCTGCCTCTTGCTCCGTGGCAGCTGGGATAGGCTCCAGCACTCCCACAACCCTGAATTGGATAAGTGAAAAAAAAAATGGATGGAATAATAGCTATATTTATATGATATATTTGAAAAACAAAGTCTACAAAGTGCTTTGACAGAGAAGTAAATGTAGAATGCTAAATTCAAACAGATAACCAGATATACGCCAAAAAAGGAACAGAATAAAGTTAAAGGGAAGTTATACAAAACAATAGACGAGGATATGACAAAAAGAGAAAGAGACAAACCTCAAAACAACGTTATAAAAATATGTTTTTGTAGGTGATTTGAAAGAAGTCACAGATTTAGCATGCCTTATCTCTTCTAGCAAGTTATTCTAAAGCCACGGGGGCCCCTTTGGCACAGTCACCTTTAAGCTTTGATTTTGGAATGACCACTTGAGGATCTAAGGCAGCTCATAAGGGGTCAGCTACTATGTAGCTTGAACCAGACCACAATTTGCTTTAAAAGTGGTCTGTAAAATCTTAAAATCTTTTCCAAAACGAACAAGCAGCCAGCATAGAGAAGCCAGGCCCGTGGTGATGTGATGCTGTCTGATAAAATTCTTAAGACGCCGAGCCACTGCAATTTTGAACCAGCTGGAGAGGAGAGAGCGGTTTCTTATTTTTGACAGACAGAAAAAAGTTGATGTAGTCTGACCTCGAAATAATAAAAGCGTGGTTGAATTTGTCAACCTCAGATTTTGGAAAGCATTGGTTTAATTTTAGCGATGATCCTTTTTACAAGAAGCAAGACTGTACAACTTTTCTGATGTGCCGTTCAAAGATTTGGGCTGAGTCATATTGTACCTGGCAGTTTCTGGCAGGTAGCTTCGCATTGGCATATAGGGGGCCTCGGACCCTTTCAAAATAGTTGATGTGTGACTTGATTGTGTATTGTAGAGCTAAGACTATTGGAGCATTTTTACGCACGGCGACCAGGTGAACAAAAAAATGAGAAAAAGTGTCCGAAACCTCTCAGCAATAATTAAAAGGTTTGTCAGCAGAGACATGGCTGTCTTGTTCTTTCAGCTAAAAACAGTAGCTCTGTATTCATGAACTGTGTTATATTTTCGGACTCTCTCATCTGGTAGCTGTCGCAATGACACAACTCATCACTTTTTGACTTCCTTGAGATTTACAAAGCAAGAGAAGCTTCACTTTCATAACAAGATCAGAAGACAAGATTAGAGAACCTTATTACGCCGCCAAGTCTATCCCAGCAATTTTTTATGTTTATGAATTTTTATGTTCACTTTTTGCTCCTGTCTACATTTCAGTGACTACTTTGAAGAGGCAGTCCTGGCCTCTAGCCTGTGTTCAAACAGTTACACACCGACAGGCTGGAGAGCTGTCCAGCACAGCTGCACCTTTTTATATAGTGGGCTGAAGCAATATTCATTTACATGCTTTGCTCAAGGACACGTCAGTGCTTGTTTAGCTGTGTTTTCATTTAGTATGTCTACCTGTTTTTTTTAAGAACGGTAATAGTAGCTCTCTGCTCACAATCCTCTAGTTTAGTCAGACACCCTGCATCTCGTTGGGGTGTAATAGCTATAAGAGGCAAATCACATATTAGTGTCAGTCTGTTGTTCCCTCTGCAATAATCTCTCATCACAGCCTGTGCTTCTTCAGGCTACCAGCTGCAGCTCATGAAGCATTCTTTGCCTAATTGAATTGTGTGTGATTCACATCTGAAGAGGCATTATACTGTATTTGAATCAATGTAGTCTTCAACTTGCTGAAACAAAATGTTATCACACCTCTTTTTTCATAGGAAAATCTTGAAATAATTTATTTGAGACAAGGCGGAAAGGGAATGCTTTTAGAGAGTAAAACTTTTATTAACAAGGCTGTTTTTTAAGTCTTGCACAAAGGCAGATTTTGCAAATTCTTAAGTCAAAGCGTGGGCCGGGCAAAAACGAGGGAAGCGTGCAGCGCGCTCAGGCAAATTTGCAATTCTAGGATTCCTCTGATCAGCGTTCTGTGGAGAAGTCCGGCGTACATCTGCCCATTCAGAAGTCTCAAGCTATACCAACTAATGTGTGCAAGCTGTTAAAACCAGTAAACAAGCAGTGGAAGAGATTCTGATTGTGCATGAGAATTCTCTGTAGAAAGGATGCCATAACAAGGGACTCTGGCTTCCTGACACAGCTTTAAGTCTAACAGGCTGTCAAATTAAAAAATTCAAATAAGACTAAAATAGAATGTGGGAGTGTGTGGACAGAATGGACATTTTGACAAATTTAGGAAGATTTCTGTGTGAACTTGCTCCCTCATATCTTGGATTTTAGCTAAGGAAAAAAATGACCCTGACTAATTTTGTCTGCTTTTCTTTTCTCCAGGCTATAGTGTCCAAGTATGGATCACAGTTTCGTGGTAATTCCCAACATGATGCCCTGGAATTCCTCTTGTGGCTTCTGGATCGCGTCCATGAAGACGTCATTCTGGCCTCCCACAATAACAACTACAAAACCAAAGCTCCTGGAAAGGTAAGAATCAATCAGGCGGTTAAACCAGTTAACAGTCACCGTGATTATTATGTTTCTTGATAAGAAAAGCTCCCGCTGACATTGAACGAGAAATGTAGCATGTCCACCTTGGAGAAACATTACTCATAACATTTTCATGGTAGTACATTTTCTCAACTTTTCCTTGATTTTATCTGTCATAGCAGTCGAGATGTAGACAGGGACAGAGAGAGCAAGGTCAGACTGAGGACATTGCAGTTACACGGTTTGCAGTTACACAGACAGTCAACTGAAGACAATGTGAATAAATGAATAAGTGAGTAAATTTTATTTATAAAGCACATTTAAAAACAAAGTGCTTTACAATAAAAGAAAGAAAAGTAAAATAAAAGAACAGAAAGGTTTCCAAACTCCCTCAACACTACTTCCATTTCTTTATGAAAAAGATATGTCTTTAGGTCAGATTTAAAAAAAGTCACAGAAGCTGCCTGACTGAGATCACTGGGGAGATCATTCCGGGTTCTTGGTGCTACAGCAGCAAAAGCACAACCCTTTTTTTGTGTTCGATTGTGTGATGGTCAGGAAGGACCTTAACGATCTTGACGAAGTGTATGGATGCCGTATATCTGCCACATATGCAGGTGCAAGACCATTTAAGACTTTAAGCACAAACAGGGCCACTTTATACTGGACTCTGTAATGCACGGGGAACCAGTACAAGGCTGCTAACACTAGAGTAATGTGATCTCTGTTTTGTACCAGTCAGTAATCTGGATGCAGTATTTTGGACTAATTGTAAGTGAGCAAGAGATGATTCACTAACTCCAGTATACAGCACATTACATTAGTCCAGCTTAGATGTAACAAAGCCACATATGGCTTTTTTTTAGATCTGAAAGATTTTATGCAGATCTTAGACTGGAGATTGTTCTGAGCTAAAAAACCACAACTTTTGTCCACAACATTTATCTGTTTGTCAAGATTAATCTGTGTTTTATTAAAAGGAGTTAAAGGACTTAAGAACTCTCCAATAGAGATGGAGGCCCAAACAATAAAAAATAAAGAAAATAAAGAACAAGCCCCAAAATGGGCCCTTGTAGAACTCCAGATGTCATAATTGCTGACGCAGAGGAGTATTTTCCAATGTTGACTGAAAAAGCCCTGTGTTTAATGGATTTAAACCAAGTTTCACTGAGGAAATCATAATCAAAAGTGTAAAAGGGATACTCAGAGTGTGTTGAAACTCAAATTCTTTTTTCTCTAAAACTGAAATAAACAGAAAAAATTCAGAACACATATCTCATTTACTGAGTATACATTAGCCAGCTTACTTAACTGAGTTAATTCTGGGTACACCCTTAGTGCTTGCATAGGAATTAACAGGGTAAGTAGAAGCCAGGTGCTGCTAATCAAATGCACTTGATTAATTGATTATCAGCTAGTGTGACCACCTCTATAAAAGCAGAGGTTTTGGCAGTTTGCTGATATGGAGCATTCAGATGTGTTTTAACACAATGACACAATCTCCCCAGGAGTGGATGTCCCAGCAAATTTACCCCAAGGTCAGAATGCACAATGTTCAGAGGAATTGCAGAAACCCTATAGGCTACAGCTTAGATCCGTCAGGCTTCACTTAACATGTTAAATGTTAAAGTTCATGACAGTGCAACTGGGAAAAGACAAAACGAGTGAGGCTTGTTTGGAAGGGTTGCCAGGAGAAAGATTCTTTTCTCTAAAACACATGGCATCTTTGCTTAAGTTTACAAAGTTACATCAGAACCACAAGACTTCTGGAAAAATGTCATTTGGACAGACGAGCCAAAAGTGGAGATGTTTGGCTGTAATGTACAGTGCCATGCTAGGTGAAAACCAAACACAACACATCAGTTGCAAGCACCTCATACCAACTGTCAAGCACGGTGGTGTCACATCCGGGAACATATTTTCAGCTTTACTGTTTAAATATGACTGATCTACATGCTTAACTGATGCAGAAGTGTGAGAGACGAAGTTAGTTAGTCACAAGGACACTGATAATTTCAAAAAAGGTGGGTTTTATTAGACCTCATATATATACAAAATAATCCTGTGGGCCCTTAAAAGAGGTCAGATGAACTGGACTTAGGGCAGACAGTAACTTAAGATGCAAAAAGCAGTGACTCCAAACTAACCATAAACAAACTGACCTAAGAACAAAGTGAACTTAAATACTGGCTGATCAAGCTCAGGTTGAGAAGTTTGGAGACAAAGTCAGAGAGGCAAGGCTGAGATGGTTTGGACATGTTCAGAGGAGGGATAGTGGATATATTGGACAAAGGAGTTTGAGGATGGAGCTGCCAAGCAGGAGGAGAAGAGGAAGACCACAGAGAAGATTCATGGATGTAGTGAAGG
>VUQH01003714.1:37562-73176 GCA_015106775.1 Etroplus canarensis | reverse complement strand
TAAAAAAAAAAAAAAAAAACAAGAAACAAATTATATTGACCATGATTTCATTTAGTAATGCAATAAAAGGGTGAAATATCTAAGGGGGTGAATATCTCTTTAACCACAAAAGACATGCGATTCACATTGTAATTTGGAAAGTTTGCTCCAGGCTTGATAGATCAGAGCATTTTATAACTGCACTGCAGGTGTGAATGGTTGTCTGCCACATCTGGAGTGGTTCTTATTATAAGCTTTTTAATAAGAGATTTTTTTGTGCTCATTTTCTTCTCTCTCAGGTGACCTCTCTGGGGGTGGCTACATTCAGCCTCTGCGCTCTCAGTATTGATCGTTTCCATGCAGCCACTGGCCCGGGGCTCCGTCAGACTCCAAAGGTGGAGTCCTGCCAGTCCATCCTATCCAAGCTGTCTGTCATCTGGGTGGGCTCGATGGTGCTAGCTGCACCCGAGCTGCTGCTCTGGCAGCTCCTCCAGGAAACAGTCAGCCTGCCGACGCTCCCCAATGACCTGCAGCAGAGCCAACACGGAGGCTCACTGATGGCAGCCTTTAGAGCCCGGACTGATGCGTTTAAGGTGGATGTTTGTGTCCGTGAACCATCTGAGGAGCTCCCAGAGAGCATCTACTCTCTGGTGCTGACCTACCACGAGGCCCGCATGTGGTGGTTCTTCGGGTGTTACCTTTGTTTGCCACTGCTCTTCACTCTCGCCTGTGACTTGGTGACAAAGCAGGTGTTAGCCCAGCGGCTTCCACAGAAACCCAGTAGTGACAAGGTGGCTGGCAGGTGCTCCTCCTCCTCCTCTTCATCTTCCTCTTCAACAAAGAAAAAGCAGCATGTGAGGGAGCAGCGGCTGCGCTCCACCGTAATGGCACTCACCGTCTTGTACATCACATGCAACCTGCCAGAGAGTATTTGTAACATCACCCTGGCATACGTCTCTGTCCCGGTGACTGCTGCACTCCCAGCTCTGGTTCTGCCAGCGCTGGGTCTGATTGGGCAGTTTCTGCTGTTCGTGCGTTGTTCTGCGACACCGGTGATGCTGCTGTGCCTGTGTCGCTCACTGGGCCAGGCCTTCATGGACTGCTGCTGCTGCTGCTGTGAAGAGTGCCTCCCTGATGGGAACTCCTCTTCATCCTCCTCTGCCTCAACCGCTGCGACCTCCACCCTCTCCTCACCCACATCACCTTCACCGTCCTCCCTGTTTCCTTCCAGCAAAGAGGAGCCAGTGAAGAGCGTGTTGCTGAAAGAGCCATCAGTCTATGAGAGAGTGAAAGACTCTTCGGCAGCTATCGGGACACCCTGCTGAGGTTCAGAACTGTGTGGAAACCACTTTAAAAGCGTAATCTGGGTTTAACAGAGCTTGGTTCTTAATTTGGTAGTTTTGTCCATCATTTATCAAAATAATATTTCAGTCAAAAGATGGCTGCAGTAATTTGTACCTGGCAATATGGCTCTCCTTCTGGGATGCAGGACAGCAACAGCAAGACTCTCAGCACAGAGCAGAGCAGATACCAATAACAAACATGACAACAGTAAACTCAGATAGGACATGAAAGGAGGAGCTGGGGTGGAGCTGGATTGCAAAGTGGCTTGCACAGGTGCGCAGCAACAGCGAGCGGGCTAAAGTATTCCCTCTGAAACAGCCAATTGTATATGTAGAAGGATATTAACTGATGTAGGCTTGAATTGGGATCAGCTGATGTGCCTGAAGTAATGCTGTGCTTGAGCGGCGTATGGAAACAAACCGACACATTTTTCAGAAGATACTACAGGACCAAAAGTGTCAGAAAATATGTGTTTTAGTCTGTTTTTGTGATTTTAACCTACATCTCTTAGGTTTAATGAAGGCACATTTCTGCACTGTAGTGATATTGTGCTTTCAACTAGGAATGAGTCCTGAGAAAAAGTTGGAAACTGGTTCCAGATTGTCCGGTCCCTTGCAATTATATACCTCAAAGCTTATCAATTCGCTCTATCAGTGTTGCCATGTTTTGGACAAATTCATGCCAGGCAACATGTTGGGCACCTAAGTTACACGCAAACTATTTTCTACACTGTTTCAAGATTTTAAAACAGTTGCTGAAGATCTTTTTTGTTTGTTTGTTTTTTGTTGTTTTATTAAACTGTTTTTTTCTCACATGGAAATTACTTACGAGTCAGTAAGGGAACTGATGAAAAATCAGACCAACGCAAAATCGATAAATGTATTATTATCAATAAACTCTTAGCAAAATCCACCCTGCTGTCCACTTTGTGGCAGTAGTTTTGGATCTGAACTCTACGGAGCTAATGTTCAGGTATCCAGATACTTTTTGACCATGTTGTTATCTATTATGGACAAAACTGCGAAAATAAAAATCAAAGTTTTAATAAATTGTCCTTAAAGTTCCGTCTCGATAAACTGATTGGGTAGAGCCGCTGTAGAGCAGAAGTTTGTCAGACTAGCGTTAGATAAATATTCCCATTATGGACCATTTTCTAGATGGATTTAATCCATTATTGAATGATTTGTCATTTTTCTATGCTACATTTGTGTTTTAGTCGTTCCTAAATGTCTAACTGTCATTCAGGATATTTACATCATGTGTTCTAAGTACTGTATAAAAGGGAAACACTGCATGATTTAAGTTTTTAGATTTTTTTTGGAAGACAGTTAAACTGAAAACGAAGAAATACTGCACCATGACATTTGCCAGTACACTGATGTTTGAATTAAAAAAAATGTTTTATTGTTGTTCTTCATACATGGCACATTTACAGCCAATTTCAGCTGTGTGCACAGGATTCATCAAACAAGTAGTACACAAAAAACTACCGGTGATGTACACAGCAGGTTGACTTTGGGGTCAGTCAAAATTTTGAAGAAATGTGAAACTACAATTTGACCTTTTTACTTGTTTTATTATTTTTGCTTTGATAAAATACAATAAAAAACAGTTTACACATGAATAATTCCTGCTCTGCTGCTCTTTTTGATATTTGACACACACAAACAGATGAGAAATGGGCTTAGTTATTGTTATACAAGCCATTCAGCAAAAAGAACTTGTAAGATTGGCAGTGGCAGTGGAATCAGTGATTTGGAGTAAAGGCACTTTGTAATATTTTACATTATTTCTTATTAACCAGCAAAATAAATGAAGGTCATCATATCAGATTTAAAATCTGTTTATGTCCTGCTCATTGGAGTCTACAATATAAGTGAAAGACACTGAACAAAGATTTGGAGACTGAAGGATTTGAAATCATCTTGTGCTGTAGCTCATACTGCAACAGTGAGTTCACACTTAAGACCAACACCCTGTGATGAGAGCAGACATACACTCACTGGCCACTTCATTTGGTTCACCTGCTCATTAATGCAAATATCTAGTTATCCAATCTCATGACAGCTACTCACTGTATTTAGACATGGTGAAGACGACCTTCTGAAGGTCAAACTGAGCATCAGAATGAGAAAGAAAGGTGATTTAAAGTGACTTTGTTGTTAACGTCAGACTGGCTGGTCTGAGTATTCGAGAAACTGCTGATCTGCTGGGATTTTTGCACAACCATTTCTAGGGTTTACAGAGAATGGTCCAAAAAAGAGAAAATATCCAGTGAGTGGCAAAAATGACTTGTTGATGCCAGAGGTCAGAGGAGAATGGTCAGACTTCTTTGAGTTCACTACAGTGGAAAACCTGTATATCTCCGCCACTGAAAATAGCCCCTACAAATGCAATCTTTCCTCTGGTTTATGTAACTGTTTTCAAACTGCAGTGCCTGTTGAAGTAAAACCTCAATGTGTTTGACGCAAAACAGTCGAAAATAATGGTTCCCTAGACAGTGCCAGATTAAAAAAAAATAATAAAACTGCAGACTCATACTTCTGAACTTGGTTAATGTTACACTTGCAGGTGTTAACAGAAAAAACTCAGTAAAAACTAGAAAGAAAGAATCAATGGCAAAGAAGGAGGTTTTATTTTTCGAACAAAGAAGGAAAAGCAGGCAAGAAGACAAAGAGAGAAGAGGACGGTTCCTTGTTGTGAAAATTGCATTGTATTTGGTGAACGTCTGATCTCTTTAGAGGATTGTTCTGTGCCATTTTATTTAGAAAAAAGAGAGATTGCTCATGTATACTCTGATGCCCACTGGACGGAATGTTTCTGCGTAGTGATTCCAACACCCACAGACTCAGAAAGCTCTTCATGCCTGACTGTGACACTCCTTTTTGTCATTATTCAATTATTGAAGGTCACAGCTTCACAATAACTCTTGGCCTTTGAGTTTGAGCAACCATAATGAACACAGTCACTCTGTGACCAGTTGCTTAGGAGAACAGAGAAGAATTCCTCGCTTTCCCAAGTATTTTCCAGCTGAGCATTTTGAAGACTTTCTTAGCCTGTTTTCTCCTTTTTAAAATGTTGACCTAAAAAACTGTCATGCAGTCAATCATCATACAGTATTTTGCAGACAATGTAAAGCATCTAGATAGCCCCTAAAACACAGGTATGTAAACATAAAACATGTTTCAAATACACTGACTTTCAAAAACTGCTGAAATCCCAGAACAGAACTTTCTAAATCACATCTTTCATACATTATATGTCTTGGGCACAGGAAGCATATCATGCTGAAGAATGGCCTTATAATCCATATCCTGAAATAATGCATGTGTGATCATATCCTCTGCAGTAAAAGAAAAAACATGGATCAAGATATGTTTACGGCCTCTCAAAAAAAAAAACTCATAATATTCTTTTGATTTAGTCTGAGAGACAGAATTATCAACACTCAGTTTCAGTCAGTCAGTTCAGTTGACTGGACTGATTCAAAGTTCTGGGCCTAAGCCAGTCTTGATCCATATGTTATATTATACTGAAAAATAATATCAGATTCAGAATACTTTATTTTTCCCAGGGGGGAAATTTCATTTAATTACAGATGCTCAGTTATATATAAATACATATAAAATTGAAAGGCAGTAGATATAAATTTGAGAGATAAAAATTGTGATAGACCTGTTTGTATGAATTGCCTTACATCATATTTTATTGTGTATATTACATTGAATAAAGTATTTAACTCTGGAGTAACATATATAATATGAATATATGCAAAATGAAACTGTCAAATATACCGTGTTCATACCTTCTGCACATACAAAAATCACAAATCTTGGGTTCAGAATACTGTTTTTGCACATATTAAATTTACCATTGGCTGCTCCCTTGTATTCTCCCCAAGGGGTCGCCACAGCAGATTAATCTGCATTAGTAATTTGGCGGATGATTTACACCAGATGCCCTTCCTGACACAACCCTCCATGGTGAGATGGGCTTGTGTCCCCACTTGGAATTGAACCAGGGACCTTTCGCTTGGATGACGAATGTGTAAACCACTACACTGATCAAAACATTCATCTTGTGCCCTCAGCCTATGTGCTCCAGGTATTTAAAGTAAGTAGTGAATATTCTGTACATGTTCAATACACAAGTTTTATCTCTTTCTACAAGGTCAGTAGTTTTATTTATGAAAAATGATAGGACTTTAACAGTACGTTAGACATAGATGAAGGTAGAGCAGATGTTCAAGTTTCAAATAATGAAGTCAGCATGCAAGTAATCTGTTACAGTTCACAGGAGGACTCAAAAATGCAAAACACAAACAGCAGCAAAACTTCAGGGTATTTAATGAAGATCACAGAGGCAGGATGGTTCAGATGGAATGTGCAACTAAGAGTGAGCAATCGTAACAGCAGAACGGAGGGGTGCAGGCCGTCTCCACAGGACTAATTCTTCTCACTGAGTTCACAGTGACCCTGAGATTTCCAAACAGTGGTCCATAGGAATCCGAACGAGAGCGGGTCAGGCTTAGACTTACAAGCGAGTCTGGGCAGGATGGCTCGCAGGCAGGAAGCACTGGAAAAGGCAGCTAAGAAACAAGGCAAGTACATGAAGCAACTCTGAAAGCTGAGGCTTGGCTTACTACACATAGGGACCTAAACAATCCAGTGACAAGTAGTGGAAAACCTCAACCTTGAATAGCACCAGCATAATGATCTCCACCAGATGTGCCAGCCAGACTTCACACATGCCACACCCACTCTGAAATCAAGCACAATTAGTAACACCCCACTAACCAAGAAACAGGAAAACAAATAGAGCTAAAAGGAGAGAGAGATAGAGGCAGGCCAGCGCCTGAAGGCCGGCGGACCATGACATGTTCCCTGTGAGCCAAAAGCTTCAGGCTTCAGACTGCTCTCAATGCCCAGATTCAGGCAGTTTTTTCTACTCTTGGCTCCGTATGATGTTAATGAGAGGGCACATCCTGATATGGTCAACTCAGGCATACAGCTCTGACTGTGAGCAAAAAAAAGCTCCATTCACCTGCTGTTCAAAACTTTGGTTGGCTAGGCTCAGCCACTCAGAAGTGATAGCTTAAAGCGAGAGGAGCATGACAGTTTATGTTAGACAGCAGATGATAAAAATATGCCGTAGAAACTGAGCAATGTCCCCTATGAGCAAGCATTTGGTGACAACGGGAAGGAAGAACTCCCTTTAAACAGGAAGAGACCTCTGGCAGAACCAGATTCAGAGAGGGGCAACCATATGCCTTGACGGGTTGAGGGCTTGTGGTAAAGAGAGGAGAAAAAAGGAGGAGGATGCTTTGCTGTACTCTCTGTAAAGTTCCAGTAATAAGAACTCTTTTATCAAACCACCAATGGGGCAAATTCATGATTTAAATCAGTTTTCTTGAACTTTTACCCAGCACCACATGGAGACGCATTGACATGGCATACTGCTGAAGGTTTAGTTCATCTGGTTTTTTGCTTAAGTTCATAACGGGAACTTAATATTCTCATTTTCAGCCCCATCTTTTGGATTCTTGGATTCTATCAGAGCAGTTTTGTTTGATTCAGGGTTCAAAATATCACTTATTTATCTTATACTGGAGCTTGATGCAGCCCCTCAGCTCATCTACTCTCTGAAACAAGCTGCTCAAGCTCCTCTCCCTTTAAGCTCATACTCCTCTTAAAACAATTTCTTGGATGCCCCCTTGTGAACAACGTTTACGCAGAAGGTGGGCGAAATGTATGCGCTCACAACCAGAATGAAGATGACTACATTAGGGAGCCACACTTCTTCACATATAGGTTTTAAGAGTAGAAAAAAACCTGTATTTAGAGTAGTCTGAAGTCTAAGCATTAGGCTCTCAAGAATTATTTGTACATACACTCACACATAGAAAGTAAGTAAAAGCATACCAGGTCTCCTTTAAAACTGGAGCTAAATCAAAATCGGTCCACGCTCCAAAAGTTGAGCCACGTCTGGCGGTTGTATTTGGGCTGAAGCAGGCTTATATTTTGTCTTGCTGGAAAAGAAAAGGCGTCCCAAGGATCTCGTACTCTGGCTGGAAATCTGAGCCAGATGGATGGCTAAATGTTTAGGCTTAGTGTTACTCTTTATCTTTAATTTGAGTGTGTTTTTTTTCTCTTGTTGCTGTGAGAAGACTGGCCTTAATTCAAACTGAACATTCACTTGCAAAGTGAGCTTGAGTTATTTATTGGAAATGTTAGCCTTTAACAAGAGAAGTCGTTGGGTTGAGAGAATGTTTTAATTGTTTATTTAAATAAAAATGTGCGTTCAACTGCACCCTTGTATTCTCCACCAAGGCATCACCACAGCAGATTAATCTGCATTGGTAATTTGGCAGAGGTTTTAAGCTGGATGCCCTTCCTGACACAACCCCGCATGGTGAGGGGGGACTTGTGTCCCCACTTGGAATCAAACCAGGGACCTTTTGCTTGTAAGGCAATTGTGCAAACCACTATGCTACAGGGGATACTTGCTGTATGTTAAAAAAAAAAAAAAACTATAATAAAAAAATTTGGGGGTCTTCATTATTGGAAAAAAATAAAACAGACAAGCATTTCCTTGGCTGTGAGAAAAAGCACACTCCTAAGCTTATTCTGCCAAGTCTGGCAGCTCTGTTTGGACTGGAGCTGGTCTATTGTTTGTTCTCCTGGACAAGAGAACAGGAAAGTGTCACAAGTGTCTCATGACCTTATTTTGGTAGAAATCGGTTCCAGGGTGGGACCATGCTTATTATTGGTGTTTATTTTGTTTGTTTTTTTGGCCTTTTTATTGTTGTGAAACTGATCAAAAGCAAATGTGTGATTTCAGGGTGGTTTTGACCACACATAGAATTTTATGTTTGTTAAATTGCAGTTTTGCAGGGAACAGTCTCGGTTACAACAAAGATGCAACAAAGAAACCAATACAACAGGGAGGGAGCTGGGTGGAGGAGAAAAGGTTCAAATAACACAATATTTTAATCTTACAGAACCCAAATGTCACCCAAAGACACACAGCTATAAAGCAGTTAAAAACCGTCACTGCTTACTTTAGAGGGGTGATTATTTGAAGTAAATTAAGAGATCTGGAGTGCATATCCAACTTCACTTTGAAGGCTTAAAGTCTTTATTTTGCTGAGGGCACCTGGAGTCCCTTCACTTGGCAGTCTCCGAATTTCACTTCAAGAACCTCTGCTCTAAGTTGAGTCTCGGTTCCTTTGAGCTGAAATATTTGTCCTCCCACGTCGCTGTGCCTGGGCAAAGAGAAGGAGGAGGGGAAGCTTCAATAAGGCCTGCTTTGTTCAGGCATCCCCCTCTCTGGCTCAGAGAGAGAGAGCCACTTGAACAAAGCTGCATATCAATCGCCATCCACTGAGGGAGTTGCTAAGCTACACGACACCCACTGCCTCCCACCAGCTGCCCCAGTCGCAGAGAAGAGAGAAGAAAGAGGGCTGAGATGCAGGGGAGGAAAACTGCTGTGGTCCACCAAGATGAGCCAAACTCCTCGCTTCTTGGTTGCCCCAGCAACCAGCTGAGACACAGCAGCACCCCAGCCTTAAGTTAGCAATATGGCCTAAAACGAGCAAGGTCCTCTGTTTGAAGTTTGTAAACTCTGCATGGTCCTGCTTTGTTTACGTGGGCTTGTATGATGCTTACATTAGTTTGGCATCCACAATTTTAATATTGTAAACGAGTAAATGGAAAATAAATCCAAAGGAGATTGGGTAATAACAGTATGGATATAGATTCTGGGTTGGAAACGCGAAGGCAATGCAGAAGTGCTTTAAACTTGCATTCTTCTAATAGCCTGCAGGGGGCGACTCCTCTAGTCGTAGATAGAAGTTCAAAAGAAGTCTATGAAAAATGTCCTTTGGCTCCCATGCTCTGTGACTTCAATACACATTTTCCTGATGAGTTTATAGTCTTAATTGCTAGTGATAAGTCTTACTGAATACAGCATGAGGTTCATTTTGTGAATTTTGTCCGCTACAATGTCCAGCAGGAGGATAAAGCAGGGGATGCTCCTGGGGCAGCCCACCTTGTGACTGATAAGTCACTGCAATATGAATGTGCAGTTATCATTGATTTCTCAGTCAGAACCGTCCCTCACTTATTACATCCAGTTTCAAAACACCAAAGTGAGGATGATGAAAATGTGAACACTATGTGATGTCATGGTGGCATGCCCATCTTTTGTACACAGTCTATGATGCTAAGTACATACATAGAGCAGCCATTCTTGATCTTTTCCATGCCCACTCTTATAAAGCCCAAAACATTCCCGCTCCAAATCCCAGATTTTTTTTTCTAACCAGCCGATTTTACACATTTGCCTCACACATGAGAAGTCCCCAGTTTGGAACTGGGAGGAGACACAAGCTCAGTCTTAGGGATCACAAGCCAGTGTACTCCTAGTGCACGTCCCAAGCCCAGATAAATGGGAGGGTTGATTCACAAAGGGCATCCAGTATAAAATCTGTGCCAAGCCACTGGTGACCCCATGGGGAACAAAGTAAAGCCAAAAGTACCTTTCTTTCTTTCTTTCTTTCTTTCTTTCTTTCTTTCTTTCTTTCTTTTGACTTTTAGTCAAATAAAGATCAGCAAGAATTACATCAGCAAACTCCTGCATTTTAAATTTTCCAGTCGAAATTGTTTTCGTTCAACATCCATCAGTTTTAACGCATATTTTTCCCCAGGTCCCCAGCTGTAGTGGCTCTGTGTGTCATTGTGACTTGATTTGATAACATAGACATCAGATTAATGTTGCAGATTCACAGTCAGCATTGTTCAGTCAGTCTGTCTTTACTGTTGTCAAAACTGAAGATGCTCTTAGAATTTAAATTCTGGTGAAACTCTGACAAAAAGCATGCAGATATATATATATATATACAAGGTGGACATAGCCACCATGATGTCATCCATTGGTTTATGGACTTCACATTTTGAAGCTTTGGGGATAAAAAACAATGAGAGGGTGAAGTTATCAACTTGGTTAGCAAGCTGCATCCATAAACTGTATTAGCCACAGATACTTGCTACTTAGGGTTAAGTAACATCCATCCATTTTCTTCCACTAATCCAATTCAAGGTTGCAGGGGGTGCTGGAGTCTATCCCAGCGGTAATGGGTAAAAGGCGGGGTACACCCTGGACAGGTTGCCAGTCCGTCGCAGAGTCAACACGGAGAGGCGGACAACCATTCATGCTCACATTTACACCTACGGTAAATTTCGAATTGCCAGTTAACCTAACCACTTTGCATATTGTTGGACGTCAAAGCACCCAGAGAGAACCCACGCAAGCATGGGTAGAACATGCAAACTCCACACAGCAGGGCCTAAGCTGGCCAGCTGCAGGATTCAAACCAAACCACCTCACCCACCGTGCCACCTTGGGTGAAGAAACAGACTCATGAAATACTTGAATTTCACTCACAAAAATCATAAAGCAGACCATATTATTTGTCAGATAAAACCATTAAAAACTCTCCAAAACACTAAAAATATGGCCTAGAGGTTAGGTGGCTTGAATTGGTGGAGATGAGGCACAGGAGATAGCTGTCAGCTTAGCCTGCTCAGGTTGGGTTGGCACTCCTATCATTCAAAGTCATTTGTTATGAAGAGGGAAACTATCATCAGAAGCAAATGTCCTTCTTTTGTACCACTCTGGCCCTTATTATACTGATGTCAGGGCTCTCCTCTGTGTCCTCTGACAGTCGTGGTTTGATCCTTGTCTTGTTCTGTCCCCAGCCTCAGCGGGCCCGGGAAGTATGCAGCACAATATCTGTTGGCAGTGACCATTTCCAGGACAACAGCTCACTGCTAATCAGCAATGCTATCAGAGTCCGGTCCACAAATGAAACCCTCCGTTGGCTAAATGCAGAGCCAGCACAAGCCATCAGAGTGGTTGCTTAGGATCCTGAAGACACTGTGGAGGCCTTTGGTTCAGTTGGTGGTCATTATTTAAGATTTTAATGGTAAACTTCATTGTTTCATTATTGCGCTACTTAAAGCCCCCAAACTTAGATTACTTCATTTTTCTGTATCTGATTCCATTTTGGTTAATACATTTTCAGTGTTCTCAGTTAGACACACACACACACACACACACACACACACACGTCAGCTGGTGATCTTTAGACATATTGGTGTGTGTATGCACAAAACCAGCACTGTGTACAGCTAAAGAAAAAGTTATATTATTTTTTCTTTGAAAGACATTTATAGCCAGTTTAATGTGACAAACACCCACTAGAAGTATACCAGTTTTTAAAAAAAAAAAAAAAAGAATACAGCTCAGTAATGATAATGAGTCATTTCAAATGGGGGATCATTATTGGTAAAGTATTTTTAGGTTGAATTTGAGTCTTTCTTGACTATGTCTTGCACCACTGCATCAACAAAAGGCTTGGTTTGTCTCCGCTTGATGCTGGAGTCCCACAGAGACTGCTGAGCTGTAAGGTTCCCATCAGAAACAGAGGGTCCGAATGCCTCCTTGTTCCCTGTCACTAGTCCAGTTTGCTCTGTTCAGTGAATGACGGCGGGTGGTGGAAGCTGACTGGAGGCCCACCAGCGGGCTGTGGGAGGACTGCCCGGGCTACTTCCTCATTGAGCCCTTTAAAAGGACATGGGAAACATCAGTAAAGCTCAAAAATAAACTCTGGGGGTCCTTTTGAGTCCTGAGCAAACAGAGCTTTCATTAACTTGGCAGCACTGAGGCAGAAAAAAGCCAAAATGCAAAACATCAAACACAAGGTTTAACCCCAACTAAATCTTCCTTTATTGTTTTGTGTGTTCAAGAAGAGGGGTGGGCGAAGCAAAAGGATTTGGTCAGAATCAGACAACAATTATACCAGGGCTTGGATCACCACTTACAAGGGTTTATTGTCAAAAGCAACTAATGCACACAGTATGTATGTGAATGAATTTGTGAAAAATTTCATATTTTTTATTATCCTGAATGAAAATAAATTATTTTTATCTTTAGTTTTTCTTTTTAATGAATTAAAGTCCTAGTTCTGTGTTTGATAAAGTTTTAAAAACACACAAAATATTTTTGTGGCTAGTCTGATAAACAGCACAGTCACACATCCAACTCATTATGGACTTGTCTGAAAGTTGTTTTCATTATATTTTATGACTTAGCGTCATTTTCTAACTCTCAGGCATATTGCTTTATCAGAGAGTTTTCTAAAAGAAAAATGCACTACAGTGGGATGTAGTGCAGGTGTGTTAAAATATTAGCCATCACAGGCCACAGTTTTATCAGTACATCTCAGTTTTACCACATTAAAAAGAAATGCTACCCTATAGGGGCGGGGCTAGAGGTCCAAGTATTAAAACATGGACTCCCCGTCACGTTCCTCACAGTGGTTTGGTCCACTTAACGCCTTTACTTTCCTAACTGTAAACCAAGGATGTGTGAGACACTGTTATTTCCTTCTACTTCTATAGCAGAATTAGGCCTATTTCCTGCTGTAAGCAGAATATATTGTATTAGCTCCACTGCCCCATTAATTCAGAAGCAGAATGCTTTATTAATTCCTGGGTGGATTGCATTTTGATGCAGATTCTCAGCTATAAATTAATAAATGTAAATTTGAAAGGTGGAAAATGAAGATTAGAATAAATAAACATGTCTGTATAAATTGTAATACGTAACATAAATACACTATATACAATATGTACAAGCTGTGGTCATAAAAAATGGTGAAGGTGTCACAGGGAGGAATTGTAGATTTTGATGTCCACAGGTAGGAATGATTTTCTGTGGAGCATCGTGGCAGAATGAGTCTGCTGCTGAATGTGCTCCTGTGCTTGTCATGAAGAGGGTGTGAAGGATTGTCCAGTATTGTCCTGAACACTGTCAGATAGTCAAGCTCCACACCCACTGGCCTTGTGAATCAGTTTGCTCTACTCTCAGGCTGCTTGTCCAGCACACTATGGCATACAGGATGGCACTGGTTTCCACAGACTCATAAAACATACTGAGCATCGTTTGGCGAATACTGAAGGACCTGAGTCGTCTCAGAAAATAGCTCTGGCTCTTTTTGTTGATGGCTTCTATCTGTTTAATGAAGTCTAGTTTATTATCAATTTGAATTTCTGTGCTTCGATGCAGGAGCTATATTATTATATTATTATTATGGAAGCATGAAGTATTTTACAAGTGCATTTGTTTGGTTCTCATTTCTAACACCTCGCCCACTGGTTGTTGGACCCCCACGTGCCACCCCATTTACTCAGCACTGACCAGTGCTGCTCATTGTGCTTGCACTGGAAGAAATAAAGGACGCTTTTCAAAGGACTTAACTTAATTTTTCTAATCACCCTCAGACAGAAGTCCAAACAAACTGGCACTCAACTATCTTGCTGGACGGAATGTGGAGAAATAATGATGGAGCATGCACAAGTATCTGGACTTGTACCTCTTTCCAATCTTTTTGGGAGAAAGTGGCAACAGTCATTTGTAAAGTCTTGGGCTTAAATGTCTGCAGAGCTTTAATATTGCTTTATCTAGGATATATCCCAGATGGACTAAGTTGCACTGACAAATACCTTCTGAAAAACTTGCTGGCAGCGAGCAAAAAAAGCCATTACAAAGTGTTGGCTCCAGAAAAATTGTTCTACTGTTGCAGAAAGAAAAAAGAAACAAAGCACTCCTGTAAAAAAAAAAAAAACCCCAGAAAAGCCAGTTTTGTAAATAATGAAAGAAAGCAACTTTTCTGATACTTAAATTTAATACTAACAATTTAAAAAACTACTTTCTTTCTTACTTTGGTGTATGACAGTGCAGGGGTTATGTAAGGAGACTAATGAAAATACTGTTAAAAGATCAAAACTTGACGTCCTGTCATATTTCCACATTTTAGTGGGTCAGATTGGATGTATGACACCCCTGGTCTAGCGTCAGTTTGTGATGGCTTGATTTGGGATGTGCTGGAATAAAGAAAACAGGTGATGCCTGTGTAAATGCACTTGGCAGCAGCAGGGAAGCAAAGAGCACCAGTGCACAAAATAAGATACAATATATAAGTTATATCCCTTTTAATCCTTTTGATTCTCAAAACAAGACTTTTTACTGAATTTTTAGCTCAGTTTTCATTCACAAAGTTATATGGGTTTTAAAAACCTTTAATTACGACAAAAGCTGTAAGCAAAAGTTGATATCTGTGATATGCTATTAAAGCAAAAGTTGTAGTGGCATATCAGATCAGAAATCCTGTCATATTTTGCTGTGAAGATGACAACTTCATTATCCACTTCAGAATTTCAGTATTTAAAGTGTCGCCCGTAGTGTAGTTGCTTACATGTTCATCTTACAAGCAAAAAGTCCCTGGTTAGATTCCAGGTGGGGAAACAAGGCCCTCTCACCATAGAGGGTGGTACCAGGAAGGGCATCTGGTGTAAAACTTCTGCCAGATTATTGCGGATTAATCCACTGTGGTAACCCCTTGGGGAGAATACAGGGAGCAGCCTTTAGTATATTTAATATTTGAGTATTGAGTATTTAAAGAGTTTTCAGTATGTCTATTCTTTGCCACATGAGGGCAGTGTTACTCCATGTCAGAGGACCTGACTCCTCTGAGACACATGGAGAGTCCCCAGAATTCATGATAGTCAGATACAGCTGCAGGGTTGAAAAAGTTTATAATTAATACTTTAGGTCAGACAGCAGACACATATAATAGCATAATATAATCTACTATAAATGAAATATCAGTGAATCATATAAGTGTCTTAGCATAATTTCCAAAATATGACTATATTTTTGTGAAACTTTGACAGCTTAATTCCAGTGCAACTTATTCTGTATTAAGATGCTCAGAATTTAAGAGCTGAAGCAAGCTTTTTTTTTAAACAGTAAGAAATAATCTCATAAGAGATTTTAAATTCTTTATGCAACTTTTAGGACCTGTTAACAGACAACATTTATAAAGATGCAAAAGCTTGAGGAGGATGTGGTTTGTAATGCTGTGGAAGTGGATTGTGTAAAACTGATTGATATTTGAAGCATTTTGTAAGATTCATATTACTGAGGGTAGATAACAGAAACACCTCTTTGCATGGAGCAGCAGGGGAGACCAGAGGGAATTTTAACACCCTCAATTTCTCCAATTAGAAACAAGCTAGAGGGCTGACAACAACTCTGCCATGACCATAAACAACTTATGCTATAAAAAGGTGTTTCCAGATAGAATACAAGATTTTATCAGGGTTGCAAAACCAGTCCACATGGCCCCAACTAACCACTTTTCGTTTGCCAGAGTTGAGAAAGAAAGTTAGGCCTTATTAAATTGTACCTCTCCACTGTGTTTGTGCTGTTGGCCCCTTTTGGAGCATTTTTAATGAAAATATCTGACAAATACTATGACTTTCTGTGGGGTAGAATTCTCCAAAAATGTAAAGCTTCAGCTTTTTGCAAGTCAAATTTTATTTTTTTTATGATTCTGTTACCAAGCACTAATTAGCAGACTAGAGTATTGGGCCACCTACGCATTACACCTGCAGGAAAATTTATGACATCACATTCTAAATCCATAAGCACTATTATGGAGTTGGCCCCCCTTTGCACAGCATCCACTCTTCTGGGAAGGCTTTCTACAAGACTTTGGAGTGTGTCTGTGGGGAATTCTTGCCTACTCATCCAGAAGAGCATTTGTGATGAGACACTGACATTGGATGAGAGGGCCTGGCTCGCAATCTCTGTTTCAGGTTAAAGGTGTTGGATGGGGTTGAGGTCAGGGCTCTGTGCAGGCCATCCAAGTTCTTCCA
This sequence comes from Etroplus canarensis, assembly GCA_015106775.1. Classification (NCBI taxonomy): domain Eukaryota; kingdom Metazoa; phylum Chordata; class Actinopteri; order Cichliformes; family Cichlidae; genus Etroplus; species Etroplus canarensis. Next base: position 57,070 of record VUQH01003714.1, on the reverse strand, counting down.
CAACAGTCTCATCCCACCATGCCTTTTATAGGCCTTGCTTTGTGCACTGGGGCACAGTCGTGCTGGAACAGAAAAGGGCCTTCCTCAAACTGTTTCCACACAGTTGAAGCATAGAATTGTCCAAAATGTCCTGTTAAGATTTCTCTTCATTGGAACTAATGCGTCCAAGCCAAGCCCAGAAAAACAACCCCACAGCATCATCCCTCCTCCACCAAACTTTACATCTGGCACAGTGCAGTCAGGCAGGTAACATTCTCCTGACATTTGGCAAACCCAGACTCATCCATCAGACTGCAGATACAGAAGCGTGACTCATCACTCCAAATAACATGTTCCCTCCAGAGTCCAGTCACTTGTCCAATGCTTGGCATTGTGCTGTTGAAGAGTGTTGAAGCTCCCAGTGTACAGTTTTTGTGCAGACGTTTGGAACTTTTCAGTCACTGAGCCATCTAAGCTGTGGCAACTTTCATGCAAGCTGCATCTCAGCACTTGGCAATCCTGCTCTGTTACTTTTATGAGTTGTTGTGCTTTCTAAACACTTCCTCTTTGCAATAGTACCACTTAGAGTTTATTACAGAAAATCCAGGAAGGAAGACATTTCACCAACCGACTTGTTGCAGCAGTGGCATCCTATTACAGTACCACACTCAAGTTCAGTGAGCTCTTTAGGATGATCAATTCTTTCACAAATGCTTAAAAAGGCAGACTGCACGGCTAGGTGTTTCATTAGCAATGAGACTAAATGAAACATCTGAAGAGGCGTGGCCCAGTCCTTTTATTCATATAATGTGTGCTAACATGTCTGTCTTCAGCAGTGAAAGTTACATGCTTACAAACCTTTACAGAATTTGCACTGCACAGCAAACAAACATGACTAGATATTACAGTGGTAAAGTTGTGGGTTACCGTGACTTCTTTTTCAGCATCACAACTGTTCCAACCACTGTTCGTGTTTGGCAGTCTCCCTTCATTAAATTTACTGTCTGGTCCTTTTAAGGGAAAGTCTCTTGGCTGTATTATTACTTAGTCCACGTATACATTTCTTATATCAAGAGATAATGTGCATTTCAAGTCTGTGCGCTATGACATAGTTTCCTCTATATTTCAACAGCCGTGCATCGCAACGAATTAGCACATTAATTCATTCGTTCCAAAGATTATTACAGAATCTGTCATGGCCAACTCTAAAAATTCTGTTTTCTCTCTGATAGTTGTTAGGAGGTTGGAATACATTTTTAGTACAGAACATTACTGCTGAGGATTTTCCATCAGCACTGTTCTTCAGTGTGTGTGTGTTGGATGTGGAGGCTGGATGTTTATACAGGGGGCCTGCAGCTCCCTAACAGAGACCAGCTCACAACGTCCATATTTAGACTCTCAGAAGGTCCAACAGCTCAGCCTGTTTATGACAGTGAAATGCAAGACACAACACAGCATTCTATACCCGCATATGGTGTGTGTGTCCATGTGTGTAGTGACACAATCCCATTGTTAAGACTAAGCAATACTCACATGCTTAACTGTGATCTTTAGGGGTTAGATTAGAATTTATTGTAAGTTTGGGTTTGGTTGGCTATTACACTGAAGACATACAAGCCAGTGGCTTCACAAATGTAAAAAGTAGCGTGTTTTTCTTTGGCCTTAATTATTTTGTCGATCATGCCTCGAATCTGAGGACATTTTTAAAGTAAGGACACTTCATTCAAGGGGTCATTGGAGTTTGTCCATCCAGTCTACCTGTGTTTCTTCCCTGCACATAATTAATCGCTTATCAGCTCTGTTGTAGTTTCCATGTATAGGACATCAAGATCCTGAAGTACCAGACAGGAGGAGGAAAGTCTCCCAGCTCAGGAGCAGAGAATGTCAGGGATGGGCATATTTTAACCCAAACTGAACATTTTCCTATACTTAACCAAGTAGCTTTTACTGCCTAAGTGAGGCCAAATGTAAATAATTAGTGAGAGAAAATATAGTGAAACAGCATCTCAAATGTGACACTAACAGGTTCCTGGCTGGCAAACTTATGCTACCACCCAATCTCAAACCTCCAAATGTGGACTTAAGATCAGTTTTTTTCTGTGCACCCAGTATTGCTGTGCCTATGATGCATCTTTCATGCATCAGTGTGCTGGAGCAGCTTCTGACAAAATGGCAGTATCTGATGGCCTGGGATGAGAATGTGCTGCAGCAAATGACACTGAAAAAATGAGAAGCTCTTGAAATGAGTTTCCTTTGAAAGGGTGTCTGGGTTTATACTCACAGACAAGGGGTGAGACACAGGATGGAGCAGAGCTGCTGATCCTTTGCATCAAAATAAGCCAGCTGAGGGGGTTCAGGCACTTGTTAAGGATTAGTAATAGGGGTTTCCCACTGGAGCTTTATAAGCATGGCCAACTGAGCTCACCTGGGAGAGAAACATCTCAGGATCTCTCAGGAGGAGCTGGTGAATGCCCTTAGAGTAGCACCAGATCGTTAAATGCGAGTACATTTTTTTATTGAAGTTCAGGAACTTTTAAATGGTTTGGAAATACTGTATCTGCACAAAGTGGATGAAATATTCCCAGCACGTGGTCACAGCCATTAGCTTCCTCTTCATCTTCATAGGCATAATTTATCTAAACTTGTTCTGGCTCATTTACTTAATGAGCACTCTCCACCACCCGCCAAAAAGCAAAAAACAGTACTTTTGCGCTAACTATTTTTACAGATGGGTACATCTGCTGTTGAACTGCTCTGATCCAAAGACTACAGCATTTTAATACTGTAAAAGCTGCCAAAATTATTGCACCTCTAACTTTAACACATAACTGGAGCTCCCAAAATAGCCCCCTCACATCTGTATCCCACCTGCAGGGGAAACTCTCAGAAAGCAAGGACATTAAATGAGTGTACTGTAGCTCTTTTTGGGAATGTGTGTATTAAAGCTACAATGGAGAAACAGGACCAAGACCTTATATTGTCATCATGTGAAGACACAAGGTTGAAAGAAAATTATTTCAACACATAAAATACAGTCATGTGGAAAAGGAAGTTTTCACAAGACTCTATGCAGTCATGGAAAAAAGTAAGTAAATCCCAAGATTCAATAGCTTGTGGAACCACCTGTAAGCTGCAATTATCTATTAGCAGTCCACAATTAGCAGTCATTTTCTGTATGACTTTATCAGTCTCTCACATCATTGCTGAGGAATTCTGGCCCACTCTTCTTTACAGCGTTGTTTCGGTTCAATGAGGTTTGTGGACATTCCTTTATGCACAGCTTTCTTAAGGTCCCACCGCAGCATTTCTGTCAGGTTAAGGTCAAGCCAAACTTGTTCACTCTTTTTCTTATTGTACTTTCATTAACCTTAACATTCAACAAGCTTACTGAGGCCTGTAGAATCTGAGATGTAGCACTTGGGTTTTTTGCAGTTGCTCTGAGCATTGCACTGTATGAACTTTGAGTGAATTTGCTGGGACGTCCACTCCTGGGAAGATAGCCACACACCTGAATGCTCCAGACGGGCAAACTGCTAAGAGTGTAGCGGCTTGCACATTCTTTTTAAAAGCAAAAGGTCCCTGGTTCGATTCCAAGTGGGCACACTAGCCCCTCTCAACATGGAGAAAGGGCGTCCGGTGTAAAACCCCTGCCAAATTAAAAATGTGGATTAATCAATGTGACGACCCCTTGGGGAGAATACAAGGAATCAGCAGAAGGTTCTTTCATTAACCTTAACATTCAACATGCTTACTGAGGCCTGGAGAATCTGAGATGCAGCTCTCAGGTTTTCTGCAGTTTCTGTGACCATTGCACTGTATGACTTTGAAGTGAATTTGTTGCGGGGTTAAAATCCTGGGAAGATAGGGGCATTGTATTGACACACACCTGAATGCTCCGGACCAGCAAACTGCCAAGACTTCTGGTTTTATAGAGGGGGTCACACTGGCTGATGACCAGTGAATCAAGCAGCTCCTGGCTGCTACTTACCCTCTTAATTGCTACATATGGAAGCAATAAGGGAGTACTTACTGCAGGTTTTCACAGGACTGTACCAGTTAACACAACGCAAACAAAATGCAAAGGTTCAGGAAGGAAAGTTAGACCCAGATTTTGTGTAGAGTGGAGGACGAATTTGGTGGAACTTAATATACGAAGGAAGAAAGAGGAGGGCGACAGAGAGAGATGCATACTAGGGACTTTTACCATGAATTCAATTCAGTTCAGTTCAATTTTATTTATATAGCGCCAATTCACAACAAAAGTCGCCTCAAGGCACTTTCACACTGTAAGGTAAAGACCCAACAGTATTAGAGAGAAACCCCCCAATAATCCAATGATACCCTATGAGCAAGCACTCGGCGACTGTGGGAAGGAAAAACTCCCTTTTAACAGGAAGAGACCTCTGGCAGAACCAGGCTCATGAAGAGAAAATAACGTTCAGCTTCGTAGTTTTTTCAAGTGTGTGTAAAACCTGTTGACAGCAAATGTAAAATAAAGGTACATTGACTAACTTGATGACTGCAGCTTTTGTCTAAGAAATGCGCTTGAGATCAGCGGCTCATAATATACTGGTGGAAACTTAGCTGCCAGTATTGCCTTCAGTGAAGGTATTGCTGGATCTAATAAAAACTGACTATTTTTTTCAAACTGAAAATAGTGCATTCAAGTAGGAGCAATGACACACACTGCACCACATTTTGTCCCCAAATCTGCACATCCCCATGACTCTAACCTTCTTCTTCTTCTTCTTCTTCTTCTTCTTCTTCTTCTTCTTCTTCTTTCGATTGCTCCCATTAGGGGTCACCACAGCGGATCATTTACGAATCCGCATATTTGATTTGGAATAGTTTTTACGCCGGATGCCCTTCCTGACGTAACCCTCACCATTTACCCGGGCTTGGGACCGGCGCTAGGAGTACACTGGCTTGTGGGCCCCTGTGGCTGGTTTCATGACTCTAACCTAACTACTTTTTATGATTGGTATGGTCTATAATTGGTCTGGCATTGCCCTTGTTAACCGAAAACTGTAATCATGTTACTGTAATGCCCTGCTGCCCGCTGCTGTGGACACAAGCACATGTGTGTCTTGTGAGCCTGTGTGGAGGATAATGGTTCATGTTCTTGTTTTTGATTTGCAGGAATCAAACTGAGCAGCTGCTGTAAATCAGTGGCCAAACCTCCACACGGCAGAGACACCAGCTCCCCCTCTCTCTCTGTCTGTCTTTCATTCATTCTGTCTGTCGCTCTACCTTTCTGTTTGAAGCCAAGCTGTATTTAATTCCCAGTTTCCCTCCCCCTCAGAGACTCAACACTACATCCCATCTTGTCCTTCCCTTTGTTTCTCTCTCTTCCTCCCACACCTTCTCCCCCTCTTTCATTCCATCTCTCATCATCCGCCGCCTTCAGCTAACCAGCCTCCCAGCAGAGAATTATGAATAGAATTCAAATCAGTTGAGCTTTATTGTCTCCCACCCCCTCTCTACCTGCCCCCTCCATGTCTCTCTGTCTCTACTTTCTAACTTTCTCCAACTGTTTTGTATTTATTATAGCTATGACCTCACACCCACACCGCTCAGTCTCCTATACATTAACCCCTTCTTTCTCTCTCTGTCCTGTCTGCTGCTTGCTTCTCACTGAGCCTCGGCAACCAGCCAGCGCTTCAGCGTTCATAAACCACCACCATGACTGAATGTGGGATTAAAGCTGGAACGGAAGTGTTGCAATGCTCACTGTCAGATTCCCTCTGAAAGTCAGGGAAATAGGGCTTCTTTTACAGCAGACATTTTGACTTGTCACAGTAGGTGGAATTAATGATTGCTCGATTCCAGTAAAGCCTGTTTCAGACATGCACTCCGGTCCATTAATCTGACGGTATCTGTTCATGCAGGCTTCATGCCTGAATAAGCACGGTGGTCAACCAGTAGCTTGTATGTGTTGTATCACTCTTACGACAGGTTTGAGTGCATGTAGTTTGTTTAGTAAACAGGCTTGCATGGGATTGTGACTTTGCATGTCCCTTGTGGTCTGTTTGTTGCTCAGCTTCCTAAAAAAAACAACAGTTCTATCCTAAACCATTGTGCTGCTTTTACACTAATGCCGAGTCAGTTCTGCTTTGATGCCTTTTGAGAACCAGTCCACAATTCAATGGGTTCAAGAACTGACTATTATATAGCATTACTTGGATAAGTTTGACTAATTGCTATGCGATGACAATCAGGGAGGAGAGAAAAGGTGGGCTCCATCTGCCAGTAATTGCGGTGCGATGCAGTGCGGTGCTGGTGCCATCTTTCTGACACAGAGACCAGCCTTTCTTTTTTGGTGGAAATGCATGGAACCAGTTTAAGATTAAGCTTTAGCACTGGGCCAGTGGAAAAGGAGAATTAGAATGATTTTTTTCGTAGCCAAGAACCATTCTAACAATGACGAAGGACTGTTAAACAAAGGGTGTCAGAGGCTCTGTTTGTCACCAGGCAACCGTTTGGGAACCCAGGACAGTGAGGGGCCCCGAGGACTGACAAACTTTAAACTATAGCAATAGCAATGCACAAGGTGGTGTTTAATAGTAATTCGTTGGCAGAGCAACCTAGTGTAACCAGGTCTGTTGGCCATGACGTAAATGAGTAAAGTCGGAGTTAATAGTTGCAATATTAATACTGTTATATAGTTGGATTATTTATAAAGTAATTGTGGTGAACACTGGTTAGAGGGGACCCGTGTGAAACTTTGCTTAGGGCCCCAACAAAATCTAGAATCACCACTGAAGGGCATGACAACAGATTTGATAATCTGCTGTATTTGAGATACAAAAAACAGTTTCTAATCTTGAAAATTAAAACACTTACAAATAATTTCGCCAATGCCGAAAGGAGAGCCCTCTGTCTGGGCCTGTGTGTGAAGCATGGGGGTAGTGATCCCTTGCTGCACCACACAAACAGACATCCTTGTGGCAGTGGTCAGAGAAAATCAAGCCTTCATTCCCCCCAAATGCAAATGAAAAGTGTTTATTGGTAATGAAGCAATGAGCTTGGCCAGAGGCTGCGATTTGAAGAAGGCTTTACTGAGGATCGGTAGCGGCTCTCGGGCCTGGCACATCCGGCTGATACCCTTGCGAGAGGCTAACAGACAGAGAAAAGGGTGAGGGAGGATGGGCCGTGGAATAAATGTATAGACATACAACTGAAGGGGAGTGTTTGGGGTGTGGTTCTACACTAGAGTGTCACGTTGAGGCAGTGGAGCAGGGGAGAGGACACAGATGTAGGACTCAGAGGACTCATGAGGAGGGTGGAAAAATAATCAAAGACTCAAAGACAGAAAATATATAACTAAAGCTCTTAATGGAATGTGGTCATACATCAGAGGGACAACTCAGGTTGAGAAGTTTGGAGACAAAGTCAGATGGTTGAGATTGTTTGGACATGTTCAGTGGAGGGATAGTGGATATACTGGACAACGGATGTTGAAGATGGAGCTGCCAGGCAGGAGGAGAAGAGGAAGACCACAGAGAAGGTTCATGAATGTAGTGAAGGAGGACATGCAGAGGGTTGGTGTGGGAGAGGAGGATGCAAGAGATAGGGTGAGATGGAGGCAGATGATTCACTGTGGCTCCCCTAATGGGAGCGGCCAAAGGAATAAGAAGAAGAATTTTCCAAAGAATTTGCCCTCAGACAGCTGGCCTCAGCTCCAGTGCCCCCATAAACCTGAACTGGATAAGCAGACGAAGATGGATCTGAATGGAAATCCCACAATTACAAAAGCTAAAGAGAATCAAGCTCATAGCTGTAAAGGAATGAAAACAGCAAAATATAAAATGGAGAATAAAACTCAAAATAAAATATAAAAGAAGCTAGCATGACAACAAACCTCACCGACCACAGCACAGAAATTACTTCCCAAATGTGTATTCAAAAGAGACAATGCTGACAATTCACATTGCCACGAGGGCATCAAATCTGTTGCATGTATAGAAACTATTACATGCTTTCGCCATCGCTATAATGGATATGTCTGAATGAATGAGGAATGTTGATTCACAATTGTAACAGATTATTATGGCATTATTCTAACACACCTCTACTTTCTATACTTTACTAGAAATAAAAACTGCTTTGAAAGAGGTCAAGAATACTCAGAGATAAAGGAATAAAAGCTTTTCTTCCGAGGATGAGATGAGCAGATGGATTTAAGTATCTTCTCTGTGTGTGAAGTAGTGTACAAGCTATGATGTGGTGAGCTGAGGTTAGTGTAAAGACTGCTTTCAGTCTGTTAGAAAACACCCCTGCAGACATCTCCGGGGGCACTTACACACCTGTGTGGTGTTGTATTTTTTAGTTTTGATCAGGGTTCATGTTCACACTGATTTCATAAAACCAAGAGATATAAACATGATGTCACTGGACTGATCAATAATTGCTCAGACATACAGTCAGCCTGCATCATTAATATGAAAAAGACTAAATCTGTGGGGGGGGGAATCTGTGGTCTTCTGTCAGATGGACAGGTGTTTGTATAAAAGAGAGGTTGACAGTCTAACTTCTGTTATTACGTCAAATAAATTTACAAAGTAAAAGCTCCACGTCAGCACACTTCATAGCTCATAAAAATATATGCTGTTAAATGTTTTATAAGTTCAGACTGGTGCTGACTAATAGATAGCAGGGATTTTCCTGTAATATGAAAGGATAAAATATTAATGATAATATTTCTGTGTGGTCGGTTGCTCTCAGCATTTATTGGTCAGGCACGAGCTCAACACATCTGCGTTTCGACTTCTTTTCAATTTCTAAACCATTCATGTGGTGACACACATATGTGTTACTATGGTTACAAAATTGCCTTGTATAAATATAGGCTGTACAGCTCATACACAGATTAGAAGACCGGTTTTTCAACTCCTCACTAAAATCAAACATAGTCCTGTTTCTGGGTTGCGGTTTTTTTTCACACCACAAACACCTGAACCAGAGTTTGACTGGAAGCAGAGTGAGACGCTCACCAGCCAAAGTATGAAATCTTTGACACCTACAGAAGCAAACGGATCCAAAGAGATTAGGTGAGGAAGCACCCTGAAGCTCATTTAATATATGATACAGTGGATATTTTTTCACTCTTGCTGAATTTTCAGTTTACCTTCCAGTCTACTGAGTCATCCTCTGAATGTATTCATTTATGTAAAAAGTTACAGTACTTTGCAAAAGTCTCAAGCCACCCCTTCTTTCTATATAATGTGCTTCAAATGAGCCAGACATACTTGTAAGTGCTCAAGTGGCCTAAGTAATACTTCTCTACGCTTTCTGAAGGTCTTACAACATTTTTTCTTTGGACATTGGATGCTTTTTTACTCATTTTCACTCCACCTCATACCTGAGCAAAAACTGGACAAGTGGAGGACAAAAGAAGGAGTGGGGGATCTGTCTACTGTTTGTAGAAGCCTCATCAGAAATCAGAATACTTTATCAATCCCCAGGGGGGAAATTACTTGTGTTACAGGTGTATACATAAATATCAGTAAAGAATATAGCAGCAATAGCGGTACAGTTGAAAGTGTAAAATATAGAAAACTCAGCATGGCAGCAGGTGAAAGTCCAGTTATTAAAAGGAGGAGATGTACAGTGTAAACCCCCTCACGTTATTAAACTAATATATTAACAAATTCAAGAGGGTAAAACCAGAACATAAAGCCAAACAGATGAAAGGAGCACAAAGAAAGGACAGCTAGGGAGTATAACAGAGAATCTGACAAGGGCAAAGATGGAGACAAAACTATTTATTCACTGAGGAGGAAGTAAATCTGATGGAAGACATGAACTAAAACAAACCTTCAAAATAAAACAGATATCCTAAAGGCAAATTCTAAACACAGAGACAAGACTCTCACTAGACATGACAGACAGAGCACTGGAAGATAATGGCATAAACACAGAAAGACAAGGCACAGGTGGGGAAACGAAACACAAGAAATGTACTTTTGACTGCTCCCTTGTATTCTCCCCAAGAGGTCACCACAGGGGATTAACTCACATTGTTAATTTGGCAGAGGTTTTACACCGGATGCCATTCCCGACACAACCCTCCATGGCGAGAGGGGCTTGTGTCCCCCACCTGGAATCAAACCAGGCACCTTTTGCTTGAAAGGCAAATGTGTAAACCACTACACTACGGGGACGAGGGAATGAAACATAAGAAATAACTCAAAACTGAAGCTGAAACTAAATAAAGACAGAGGAAAACCATTTAAGCTCCATAAATAATAAACAGATAACTAGAAATGACGAAAAGTAAGTAAGGTAAGGTAAGTAAGGTAGATCTGTATATGTGCTCTCATCTGCTTGCACAATGGGGTGTTTGAGCTTCTTTACCTCATTTCTGCTTTCTCACACTGTAAAACTCCATTCTGTTTTCTTGCCTACCTTCTGTGAGCCACTCAGCCTCTGTTCATATCTGCTTCATTGTCACCTCAACCACCAGCATCTAGACTCGAGGGGAGCCCCTGTCCTACTTCCTAGCCTTGCTGGACTCCTCTCTGTGTGCAGCTTCATCAGAATCTAACCGCCAACTAACTCATCATAAGACAGACTTAGAGCAAGAAAAGAGGTTTGTTTACCAGTGGCAGGTTTAACAAGATCAGTATTTTCAACAAAACAGAATGCACAAGAGTGGGCAGGCAGGTGAGTAATTTGACAGTCTAATGAATTTATTCAATTGTTTCCAGGCAGGTTGTGTGAGAGCTTTTAGTGAGATTCCAATTTTTCCAGAGTAGGAAAATAGCAGCAGAGAAAGCGGGAGCCTGAAAGAGGAGACAAGATGAACAAAACACAAAGGCAAAAGCATGACCTGCTGTTACCACTATAGAAAGCTGAACAATCTGGCAAAGGTGACATGGAAGAGCCGTTCCTTAAGTAGTGCATGGGATGAGGAATGGTGTGCATCAGGTGCATCTGTGCCCAGCTGCCACAGCTTACAGCCACGCCTCTCATTAACTTCAACCTACCACAGAAACCTGGGTGACAGAGAGAGCTAGAGGAATAGCAAGACAGAGAGAAAGTGAGAAAGAGACACAGAGTGAGGAAGGGAGTACAGAACTCCAGGGGCCATGACGAAACGATCTCTCCGTATTGAACTCATAATACAATCTAACTAAGTTCCAAACAAGAATCAAACCCAACTTACACAGACAAAGTTAAACAGAAGCCCAACTCAGATATATTAACTCAGGATTCAAAGCTCAGGAATAGCACAAAATCCAACCACCACAGAATGCCACTGACTCACAGTCTGATAGACATCCCACTCTTAATTAACATATGTACTAACACCTCCTCACGAAAGAGTAAAACTGTTTCATACATTTCCTGTATATTTTCTTAGTTTTATATTACACAATATACTGACTATATTTTTTGTTTTACCCCCAAAGACTAGCTTTACAGTAAGTTTATACTTTTATTTATTTATGTTTTTGCATCTAGTTTTACTTGTCCATTTACTTTTAGTATTAATTCTGAAACAGAAATAGCAGGACTAAGTTTAGTGTAAGTCCCCACTGTGCCACCACAATAGCTCTGATCAGTCAGGGCAGAGACTGGGACTGTCTGGGGTTGTCCTGCAGTTAATGGGACTTGCACAAAGAAGACACCACCCATCCAGCTGTGGCATCCTGTTTGGTTAAGCTTTTGAATTTTTTGGCCCACCATAGTAGTTTCTTGGATTGGGGCACAAGCAATGGATCCTCTGGGGCCTGTGGGTTGTGGGTTGGTGGAGCCTTTGTGGATCCAGCAAATTATGTGGATGCTTGATTGGATTGGGATCTGGGGAGTTTGGAGGCCAGGTCAACTCCTTGGACTCTCCACAAGCTGTTCATGCACACATTCAGTACGAACGGAAACGCTTCAGGCTACATGACAGACTGTAACATAGGTTAAAGGTTTAATATTTTGCTTTTCGTTGACCAAAAAATGTAATTTCATACATCAGTTTCAGTTGTTTCTTCCTAAATTCAGCTTTTAGAAGTTGAGTGTTTGACCAATGATATGTATCTGTTTAATGTCATCACAACATCATTATTCCTCCCACCTCCTCTACATAATACTCAATAAATTATCTGAGACACCTCTGTTGTTGTTTGATGACAGAAAAAATAAGAATAAATGCAAATGAGAACAACTTTACTCTGATAACAGCTGCATTAAAACACAGACATCATAACAACAGAACATGAGGGGACTTAATGGACAAGCATCCCTACCTACATTTCAGCTTTTCCTGTCTTTCTCATTCTGTGACTGAAACCTTACACAATAAACCCATTAACTCAGTTTAAATCAAATACAAATATGTATACATATAAATACTGATTAAATGTAAAAATTCAGAGATGAAAGTTGGACACGCTTAAACAGATATAAGACATGTCCCAGTGCCACCCCTCCCCAGATTCACCCCTTTGTTTTGTGCTTTGCAGTTATTTGGGGATTGATTCGAGGCAGTTTCGAGGTTGAAAACTGAGATTGTGTGTTAGTATGTAAAGTTAGCAGAGCAATCATAAGAGCCATGTGTGAAACTCCAGGAACACACTGGCAACTAACTAAAGTGGATTTGAATGAGTCCGTTTGAATGTCATGTATGGCAGCTGGATCTTGTGAAGATTTTCCATGAAGCACATTTCAGCCTGAGCCCACCTCACATATGCAACAGCTTCAGAAAAAAATAGTTCTTAGGAAATGTCACCCAACCTCTCAAACTGGTGTTTCTACCTGTTTTGACTGTCTGTATTAGAAAATTGAAGCAAAAAGCCTGCTGTCGTGCGGAATGACTTGTATAAACGAGAACAGTGCACACTTCACACTTTCAGCCGCTCTACAAAGATGCCTTTTTCAAATGTGAGTTTTTCACAAAGGCTACTGTCACCATGAATGATGCACAAACACAGCGCTTAGAGGGAACCTATTATGTTAATTTTCAGCTCCATATTTTTATTCTTGGACTCCGCAGAGTGCTTTGCATAATTTTTAGTTTTAAAAATAAATATATTATTTATACTAGGCCTCCGTACAGGTTTGCAGTTCACCCCCTTTTCTGAAAGAAGTCATTTTGTTTCTCTCCATTTAATGCCACCAGTGCTGGGTAATCTTACTGTAAAAATAACTTGTTACATTACAAGATTACTGCTATTTAAAAGTAATTTTGTAATCCTGTGTTATGGCATTACTTACTGAGAAAAGTAACTTAGTGGATTCCTTTTGAGTCCCCAAACATAAACACTCCTTTGCTTTTAGGTTGCACATGTTGGTTATATTGCTTGTGTAGCTTGTATTACGTTTACTGACATTGCCTGACTGCAAACCAAGTTGATATTTGTAACATCTCCTTCACCTCATAATCAGCAACAAGCTTAATCTCCCTTGAGTGACAGCTTTAACCAAAATAAAAGTTAACTACTGTGGTAGGATTTGAGTTTGTTGAAAGGTTCCCAGATGAAATCCGCTTCTCTCTAAAAACAACATCGCAACATGACTTAGGTTTATAAAGTTGGTTTGGAACAAACCACAACACTTCTGGAGCAATTTTCTTTTGACAGATGAGACCAAAGTGAAGCTGTTTAGCCATAATCGGCAGCACCATGTTTTGTTAAACTCAAACACAGCATGCTGTCAGCATGGTGGCTCACTGGTTTACACTGTTGTCTCACAGCAAGCGGGCCCTGGGTTCAAACCGAGGTTGGATCTTTCTGTGTGGAGTTGCAGGTTTCCTCTGGGAGCTCCATTTTTCTCTTGCTGTTGAAAAACTATGCTCAGTTAATGCAGCCTATGTCTACCCAGGACACACTTCCAAAAGAGATCTGCAATCTCAAGAGTTCACTTCATAGTTAAATAAAGTTTAATAAAAATTGGTGCAAACACCTCATACCAGTGAGGTGAAGTGGCGAAGATTTGGGCTTTTGCAGCCACAGGATCCTTGCAGTCACTGAGATGACTGTGAACCCCTCTGTATACCAAAGTATTCTAGAGTCAAATGTGAGGCCATCTGTTCCACAGCTAAAGCTGAAATTGTATCGTGCAACAGGACAATGATCCCAAGCAAACCAGCAAATCTACGACAGAATAGCATAAAAAGAAACGTATCAAGGTGTTGCAATGGCCCAGTCAAGGTCCAGACCTCAACCTGACTGAAATGCTGTGGTGGGACGTGAATGCCTATAAACCTCAATGAACTGAAGCAACGTTGGAAAGAAAAGTCGGCTAAAATTCCTCCACAATGGCGTGAGAGTGATAAAGTCATACAGAAAATGATTACTTCAGATTATTGCTGCTACAGTAGGTTCCACAAGTCATTCAGTCATGTACTTAGATTTCACAGGACTTTCTGAAGTCCTGTAAAATATAATTTTTTCATGGCTGTAAATCCCACTGGTTTTCAGTTGCATGCCGAAAAGTCAGAAGGAGACAGAAACTTTTCAAATGTATCTGATTGCTATTCCATCTGTCACAGGGCAAGAGACGGGGTACACCCTGGACAGCCTGGACTCCATTATACTTCCTGTGATGGAAGGATACATAAATAACGGAACATGCTTATTAAACCGGGTTTTAATATAGTCCACACAGAGTTTTCAGGTTTTATCCACTTTATCAGAAAAGCCACAGTGAATCTTAGTTTCTCAAGTTTGAGATGTTACATTACTTCCCTTAGCCACTGAGTCCAGCTCAGTGGGTAAGGGTATTTTCATGAAAATCAGTCTCCATGCTGATAAAGTAACAAATTCTGTTTTAAACTTAGTTCCTGAGAGATTCCTTTTGTTGTTCTCCACAGTACCAAATATGCCTGCAGAAACATATTTAACAGGAAAGGATTGCTTTTCTAAAAAGCAGCAAAATAACCGATCACTTGACTTGCAAAACTAACATATGACGTTATTGGTTATACCAAAAATGTAATCTGAGTAGTCAAAGACACTGATACTGAATTAAGCCAACTGTCTTCTGACTGGCTGCCTCCTGCAAACACAACTGTTTGAATAAGAGCTGGGTGAGGCTGCTGTAATCACACAGTGCTTGAGATGACTATCATCATCGTCAAGAAAACTGAGTGCTTAGAGCAGTCTGAAGCCTGAACTTTAAGCTCACAGGTATTGCTTCTTACTCATTATTTGAAATTTTAGCCATGTTTAATAATAGCATTCACCACTGTAACACTATATATGAACGGAAATAAGGAAACATACAATAGGGCCTCTCATAAGAACATTTTAACTAAATCAGGGAGTGTATCCTCAAGAAGATGGAAAAATGATAAATTTTTTCCATGTGGAGGCTGGGCTGCTAGATTTAGAAGAACAGCCACCAGTTAATCAGTGTCACAGCTTGAGCACCATGACTGCAGCACAGAGCTGGTTATATAATGTATGACTGTGGGATTCCCAGCAGCTCTGCCTCCTCCACTCAGCAGTCTGAGGAGAGAAGGGGGGGCTGCAGAATAGATGGCAGCTGAGGGAGGAGGGTATTGATATTTATGATAGTGATCATGAGTGCGAAGGCCTCAGATTGGCCAGGAGCTCCTCCACTCTTCAATAATCCAATAATTACAAGCAGCTTCTTAACAGGGGATCCCTCTGGTGCTGCAGCCAGGCTGAATGGAAGTGAAATCGATAATACACTCCTTGTTTGTGCTGAATCTGAGTGTGCAACATTGAAAAATTACATTTAAGAGACCGAAGAGCAACACATCTCTCCAGGAAGAGTGTCCCCATTAACTCTGGATGACCCACAGAAAACACTGCCTGTTTTCACGGGGAATATTTTGTTTCCCAGCAGAAGCTGAATTAAAATAACTGCTGACTATGAAGTCTGTGCAGAAAGTGAATGTCAGCTGGTCAGGCTCAAGTACCAAGGCTAAATTTTCCCATCCCGTGTCTCCATATCTTCCGCTGAATCTGCTGTACTTCGACTCCTTATGCTGTTTGTTCTCATGCAAACATTAAAAGATCTCAAACAACAATGTGTGAGACCTCTCAATACTTTATGACACCCCTGTCTGTGATGCTCAGTTTCAAACCCATTCATTTCTACTGGAGAAATACATTTTTAAAAACTCCTTATAAATATAGTTACATTTACTTCCTTTTTTCATTTGGTCACTGCAGTAAATATTACAAAAACAAGGGAAATGGTATGGCAACTACTTTCAGTAGTAGAATAATATATACTGCTGTGGTATTTTCTGTTCTGTTGGTTTTGTTCTACGTGGTATTTATTGGCATCAAGAAAAAAAGGAATATCCACATTTGAATTAGAGTTTAACTAGGGAACTGGGTCTAGTTTCAGTGGGGAGAGCTCCGTGCTTATGAATATACATATTGTATGTTGCAAATTCCCGTTGCCTCAGAGAAACAGCAGGTTTGGTCAAATATGCATGGCCATAAGAGCAAAACCTTATATGACTTCTACATTATTCACACAGCGACATCAGTTTCCCACAGATGCCCAGAGGATTTTAAAGATGTCTTTCATGCTTTCTTCACACACTGCAGCTTGTCTTTACATCCACTGTTTCTTTTTTTCTTATCACAAGTTACATAAACTACAGGCTGGAAGCAAAATGCAGATAAACTTCTGAAACCTATTTTTACGAGGGAAACACATGATATCATGCACTTTTCCAAGAAGCGTCTAAGAAGTTAGCTATATCATAATCATATTATGCAAACAATTTTAATCTACAAGGGGGGGGGCAGTGAACTAAATTACACATTTTTTGTTGTTTGGGCTTTGAACCGCAACTTGAAATAAATAAATACAGCTCAGGATTTCATGTAAGTAATTAGAAAATCAGACCAAAGAAAACCATCATATTTTCTATATTGTTTAAAAATGTACAGGAACTACCTACCTTCTTAGACCTGGTAAATATGCTGTTCATATGCTTATTATCTCTTTGCTGTACCACTTACTATTTACTAAACAGCCTAAGAAGATGAGGTAGAAGTACAATTTAACATATCATCTGACCTTGATGTCTAGAAAACATTCCTCTGCACCATTATGTGTGGAACCACCAGCAGAAATAGAAAACGAGACTTTATACAGCTTTCAAACGCACATGAAATCATGTGACTCCTGAATCTCAGAGTACCAGTGATTATTGTTAGCACAACAGCTAAGAATAGGCAGCCTTTGAATTTCTTGGAGTCATATTTATCCTTTTTTGGAAGAGGCTAAGCAGTAAGCTGAAAATTAAGCCAATGTGGAGGCTTTACATCCTATAGACTGTCCACTGTGATGGCACTTGTGGGTTTCTAACTTGCATTTTGAAGAGTGCGATATAGCCACTACCATGGACAAGAGGACTGCGTGCTAAGTTTCAGCTAAGGCTAGCAAGCTGCATTCATAAATTGTAGGCATGTGATGCACAGGCAGGTCATCCATCCATCCATCCATCCATCCATCCCTCCATTTTCTGCCACTCATTGGGGTCTAAGTCACAGGGAGAACAGTTTAAGCAGAGATACCAAGACCTCCCTCTCCCCAGCCACCTCACTCAGCTCTTCTGGGGGGGGGACATGGAGGGCGTTCCCAAGCCAGATGAGAGATATAGTCTCTCAGGGTGCATCTTGGTCAGATAGTCACCTCAGCTGGCTTGCTTTGATGTGGAGGAGTAGCAGCTCTGCTCTGAGCCTCTCCCAGATGACTGAGTTCCTCACCCTACTTCTAAGACTGAGACCAGACATCCTTTAGAGGAAACTAATTTCTGCCACTTGTATCCACAATCTCATTCTTTTTAGTCACTTCTCAGAACTTGTGGTCACAGGCAAGGGTAGGAACATTGATTGACCAGTAAATCGACATTTTCACTTTCACACTTAGCTCTCCACCACAACAGACCAGTACCAGCCCGCATCACTGCTGATGCTACAAGAGTCTGTCTGTTAATCTCCCACTCCACCCTCCCCTCACTAATGTTATGTACAAGACCATGAGATACTTAGATGTCTCTACTTGGAGCTGCAACTCTTCCCCGACTCTGAGCTAGCACACCAACCTTTTCTGGCTGAGAGCCATGGCCTTAGACTTGGAGGTGCTAATTCTCATCCCTGTCACTTTGCACTCAGCTGCAAACTGCTCCAGTGCAAGTTGGAGGTCATGGCTCGTTAAGGCAAACAAAACCACATAACTGGCAAAATGCAGAGATGAGATCCCGAAGCCAACAAACATGACACCCTCAACCCCTTGGCTTCACCTAGCACAGACGTGCATGTCAGATAATTAATGCTAAGTAACAAATTATTAAAATATTATGGTTTCACTCACTAAAAATTAAGCATAAATATCGTGGATGGTCCATACCACACAGCAAGCAATAATATTAGTCTGATAATTACATGGTAAAATGGTATATAAGGCACATTCAGTTACTGGAATTAGTCCCAGCAGATATTGACACATCCATCAATCAAAAGGGCCACACATCTAACTTGAAGCTATATTGGGTGAGTTATAAATATTTATCACAAATTATTCAAAATTCACTCCCAATAGTTATTCTAGGTAAAATTATGTATAGAAGCCAAAAAACCCACTTTTTTTGTTCCAGACAGAACATCATTATATGCAGAATAATCATGAAACAAGCCTCCAGTTTACCATGAACTTAATCACTAGTCCTTACTGAAAAACATAATGCCATTACCATTAGCATGTTACTATAGACTATTAGTGCCTGTTGGGAGGCACAGCATTTCCTGGACTTAAACCTGCTTGGGGCCATCCTCTGTTGAGTCTGGATGTTCTTCTCGTGTCTCTGTAGATTTCTCCAAATGCTACAGCTTCCTCTGATAGTCCAAAGACATGCAGATAAGATTAACTCCCTTTTGACCTTCTGGAGTTTTTTGTTAGTATAGCTTATAGATGCTTCATAGGTCAAGAATGAACTTTCAGTAATATATTAAATCTTCTTAACTTTGGAAACCATCCTCATCCTCAGACATTTAAAAGTCTTTAGAGAGGTAGATATGACACACAAGAGATGAGGGAAGGGTATTACTACAAAGCTCCATCTCTTTTCCATCAGTTAGACCTCCTTTACCTCTTTTATATTCATCTCTATCATCCTTCCCACCTTCTTAAAGACCTATTTCTCTTTGTCTCCCCCTCTCTTCCTCTCTCTCTGTAGCTGACCTGCTGACTGATATCACAGCTCAGTCTGGTTTAGTGGGCCAGGGACAGAGCATAAACTCTTGATTTACAGCCTTCTCTCCTCTTGCTGTTTGTCTCACTGTGAATGGGTGTCAGGAGCAGGCTGAATATTTACAGCTGCCTTGAGTCTCACAGCAAAACAAAACAACTGAGCCTCAATCGTGAACAGCGGATTGTGATTGTGTTTGAAAAAGAAGAGAGATCCATTTTTACCTTTTGTTTTGTTGTTGACTTGGCAGAGTCACATCCAGTCCATTTAAAGGTAATCAGAAGTACAGCTTTATATATATATATATATATATATATATATATATATATATATATATATATGTGTGTGTGTGTGT
>VUQH01003714.1:16108-36108 GCA_015106775.1 Etroplus canarensis | reverse complement strand
GTAACTGGACAGTTAAGTTAATAACTCTGAGGTTTCTGTGAATCAGAAGACCTTATCCACTCAAGACATTTTGCTACACAGGACAGACAACCTGTAATTAGAAAACAGAAATTAATCTATTACAAATTAGTCCATGGACTAACAGAGGCTGGGAAGGTCAAATATATTCTATGTAGTTATCACCTATTTGTTTCTCCATTCTATTAACCATTAGCCTTCAACCCATCCATTTATTGATGTTTACAATGGCACTTATTATACATTGATCCAGTCAACCACCAATCATTTATCCATCAATTTTTAAAAATCTATTCATCCACCCATCCCAACAATCACCACTCATTGTTCTATGGTGGACATACTATATATGATAAATTATTTTGTATTTTCTGTATTCTTTTACACTTGGAGTACAGTTTGATATTATTTCTTTATTGATCAGGGTTTTAACCAGTTTTTAACTGCTACACACTTCGCTGCAGCTGATATTAAATATAATTTGATTATAAATTCTTTCTCTGCATGTGTTAAACTAAACTCCCTCCTAGCCTGATGCTCTTTTAAAGATATGCCCTGATTCAGCTGGAGCTCTTAAACCTCCAGTCATCGTATGTTGATGTATTTAGACTGACTACATCAATTTAGAAACAAAAAAAGCACCAGAAATAAATTCGGTCTGAACTCAGACGCAGAAACGGCAGCTAATGGACACAGCAGCCCACAATGCTTCTCTGCCGGGAGCAGTTTCCTCTTAATATCATGAATCAATGTGGATTATAGGAGCTGAGCCCCGACATTTTCAGCAGCATGCAGTGATGATCGCATAACCATGTGCGCTAACAAGGGACTGTGTATGTGTGTCTATTTGGGGGAGGGTGGGCTAAAAAGTGACTGCAGCACATTGTCGAAGCTAGATGCCGCAATGGACACATAAATAAGTACTGCACCAGTTTTTGTAGACTACGCAGAGGCAGGAATCCCCTCAGCAGCCCAGCTGAATGAAGCTGTAATAGGATGTAGGCTTTTTTTCAGTGTTAGTGCGATGATGCTCAACAGTCTTTTAACATTAAACCTGCTCTTAATACAGTAACAGCTCCAACAGCAGCTGGAAAATACAGAGATGACAAACCTGTCTTGTGTGACTCGAACTGGAAATGAATTATCAAAAGTACCACGTAAAATTCCAGCTCTGTTCATTTGAGCTGCTTCCAACGCTTTGCTGACTTCACATTGTTGTTACTGCAATATACTGGTGAGTCAACAGTTTTATGTTCATGTTTTCCATCAACAGAGAAGGTACATGATGACTCATTTCCGGTTTCCCGCCATTTTGAATAATTTGCTGCGGGTACAGCAAACACCTAGCAGCAGCTAGCAACACGTAAACAACTCAGATGGGTCCTTCTGACAGTCGTATAAACATCGCTTTTAAGTCTGCTAACGTATATTATATTTGAATATAGTTTTTCATTTAGTTGCATTAAGTGTTTATCAATAAGTCAGCAGTTTAAACATTCATCAGGAGGGGAAATATGGCCTGTGAGTACGCTGCATGCAGCTGCACCTGCATGCATGCATGTCTTCTGTGTTTTCCTCTTTGTCAGGTTCCCGTTTCTGCATCTCTGTTTGGCCACTCACTTCCTGTTTTACTTTGTCTCTCTTGTCTTCCTTGATTGTTTCCACCTGTGTTCCTCTCCCTCCTGCCTCTCATTAGTAATCACTCTGTGCGTATACATAGTCCTGTATCTCTTTGGTTGCATTGTCATAATGTAAATAGTAGTGATGGCAAAATTGAAACGTACCGGACGTACCGAAACCTATGTGGAACTTTTGATTCGAAACGTTGTTCCGAGGTCTGTATCAAGAGAAGGATGTCACATGACTTTTCCATATCACATCTCATTACGTCACCAGCTGTTTCGAAACATTTCCAGTGTTTTGCTCCGCTTCTGAATTGAAATTCAGTGAAAAAATGTGTTAAAAATGGTAAAAGTAGAGAACCCACTGAAAAGGACAAAGTCTGAATTAAAGCACTTCATGATGCTGCATGGTCTTTCTCGTTTTTATGACAGGTAGTCTAATAAATGTGTTAAGTTCTGTATGTAATTGATTATTTCTCATGTCCTTGCTTGATTGGCAACTTCACCATCCAACATGTGCAAAACATTTAAAAGCTTTTCTAAACTGCAGTTTATTTGTGAAGTCTTGCCTCATTTACCTGAGTGCCTTGTACCGGGTGAGCTTTTGGAATTGTATTAAAATGGATGGGGGTAGAAAGTGCCCCAGGTCAGCTGTTTGGGATCACTTTGAGCTTCTCTAAGAGAAGAAAATTAAATGTAATCACTGCATTCAACATCTGGTGTTTTGCAATTACACAGCAAGAATGATGAGTATGTGCATGGCAGAGGATTTGAAAAGATGCACAAATATTAATCAGTTTACAGATGATATATATGTTTATAACCCAGCCACAGGGGCCGCATGCAAGTGTACTCTGGTGCCGGTCCCAAGCCCGGGTAAATGGGGAGGGTTGCGTCAGGAAGGGTTAGGATAAATTTTTTGCCAAATCCAAATGCGGATTCATAATACATGATCTGCTGTGGCAACCCCGAACAGGAGCAGCCGAAAGGAAAAGAAGACGAATGATATACATGCTTATATTAGACAGTATCACCAGTTACATGATGACTGAACAGGGGTAGGGCTTTATAATTATTTACTTCTTTTTGCTCCGTTTAAACAAATTATGGTGAAGGTTCTCTTGAATTCAAAGTAAGATACTTTGATAGACATCGTTTGTTTATCATATTATGATAGTTTTTTGTAAATTTCATGTTTTGTTTTTTGTGTTATTTTATTTATGTTCTGAATAAAGAATTCATTCATAAAATGTACAGAAGCACCCCCTATAGATACTGATTAAAATAAATATTTTTTCATACAAATAATACCATAATACCAACACAAAAAGTCACAAGAGACAAGAAAATATTCCACTGTTTGAGTGTAAAAATTTACAATCATTCATTTGTTTGGCCACCAGATGTGACTGTGGTGAGATGTTTCAAAAAGACCGAATCTTTTTCTGAATCAGTTGTTCCGGATGTTTCGATTTCTCAAACATTCCATTTCCACCGTCACTAGTAAATAATTTAGACGTAGAAAGAAACAAAAGTGAGCTGACAAAAGTCCAAATGGTAACATAAAGTAAGGAGCAAACTAAACTCGACTAATGAGACAAAATATGAGGCAACAAGCTTCTAGACATAGCATGCAGACAATGCAACACAGAGCACAGGGAGGCAGGGGTATAAATACACACAGACTAACGATCAAACAAGCAACAGGGAGAGGAGCACAGGTGGCAACAATCAAGGGCAGGAAGTAAATCTGAACATGATACAAGACTGGTTACAAAATAAAACGGAAGCAGCATCACTGAGAGCACAGACACAGGAGCAAACTTGACAAAAGAAAAGAAAACAGCAGGATTCATCTAAAGAACTAAATAAGTAAACATAGACAAGGCTCACTGAGGTATAAACATCAACAAAACATGCAATAACAGAACATAACAACTAAGAATCTCGAAACCATAATAGAAACTCAAAAACATACAAAAGCAACCTACCAAAACCCAGAACCATGACAGAACCGCTTTCAGTTTGCCTCAGTTTCCCATTAGAATGCTACAGGTTTCAGCATGGTTTCATTTTTGAGCTCTTGAAGTTGCTGGTTGACACCGACCCACATCCGGAAGTCTGTAGCCTAGTAAGTGCTGCAATATTAGATGAATACTCAGGGATCAGACAACAACCATTTCAAAACCCAGACAAAACAGTTTTGTGACTGTATTTTGCACAGCTGTGTCCGCAGACAAACACCTGTTAAACTATTCAGAACTGTTTTTGTTGTAGATCCCACTGCAGTAAGTATCTCCACAACTACATGTTTCCATAATGACACCCTACTGAAACAAACTTGGAGTCACAAGGAAAAAGAAACTGCTGTCCCATTGAATTTGGTATCAGCAACATATTACAGAGGGCGACCCATGAACACCTGGCACCGAACTGTGGAAGGGGAGCTAAAGACCTTCCATCACAACTGGGGAAGCTTTCAGAAGTTGGCCCAGAGCAAGCAGGAGTGGCAATCCTTTGTTGCTGCCCTTCATGCCAGCTGGCGTAACGGGCATGAGTGAGAGAGAGAGAGAGAACATATTACAGAACTACGACAGAACAACAGCCACAAAAATAGACTGATGTTGGCTCAAAAATATAACTAGCAATCTTACTTTAATAAGAAGTACAGTTAGCGCCACGTTTTTGAATAATGACACATTTTTTTGCAATTTTGCGTCTGTACACCACCACAGTGGATTTTAAATTCAAACAGTCAAAATGTGATTGGAGTGCATATTTTCAGCTTTAATTCAAGAGGTCTGACAAAAGAATTGCATTAATAGTCTAGTAATTACAGCCATTGTTACACACAGCCCAGAGGCTCAAAAGTAATGGGACAAATTAACGTAAATTGAAATAAGATTGTTTTTCAGACTTGGATGAAAATCCTTTGGCATCAGGTACTGCCTAAAGTCTAGAACCCATGGGCATCACCAAAATCTGTGTTTCCTCCCTTCAGATGCTCTGCCAGGCCTCTACTGCAGCTGTCTTCAGTTGCTGTTTGTTTGTGGGTCTCTCTGCCTTGAGTTTTGTTTTCAGCAGGTGAAAAGTTGCTCTGATGGATTGAAATCAGGTGACTGCTTTGGCCATTAAAGAATATCCCACTTCTTTGCCTTGAAAACCTCTCAGTTTTCTTCTCTAAAAATCAAACTTCTCTTATCTCCAGTGAAATGCCCGGATCTCGGTCATTATGCCTTTACCTCAAATCTGACCCTGTGTGATAACAAGCTGCTGTGAAGATTCCTTGGTTTACTACATTTGCCCACAATCTAATCGTTTTTAAGAATGTTGATAAAATTTTATTGAAGTCTACTGGACTACCCTTCACAGGAGAAAATAAACCAACTAGAAGCTGTCACAACCAAATGGGCTTTGTTCCTAAGTTTCTGTATGTGTCACTCATGCTTTTATCTTTCCAGAGGTGGAAGTGCTGCCGAAAAAGGTGGGTGGAAAATGTATATTGCTGCATGCTCCTTCAGTGCAAAAATAAAGTATTTAAACCTTTACATGTGCCTGCTACTTTCAATTCACTTTTGCGATAGACATTTGAGTTGGTGAAGAAGAGGAAATAAAGAGGAAAATGTGAAAGAGTCCATTGAAAAATTAGAAATAGCACAACATTTATCACTTTTTTATCTAAATGTATGGACACACACACACACACACACACACACACACACACATGCACACACACACACGCAGTGGAAGCTCTGGGAAAGCCAGAGTGGTCTGGATGAAGGAAGGCAGAACCAACCAAAGCCAAGTTTCCACTGCAGGAGACTGAGAACATTTTGATGAATTCCATAGATTTCCACCCAAAGAACCTTAGTTTAAATAAAGCTGCAGAGAAACTGATTTACCCACAAGTGGGCATGTTCATTAGGGAAAGAATGGGTGACTGCAAGAAGGTTCCTGGTTCAAACCCCAACTGGGGCCATTCTGTGTGGTGTTTCCGTGTTCTTCCTGTGCCTGCATGGACTTCCATGAGGTACTCTACCTTCCTCCCACAGTCCAAAGACACTCATGTTAAGTTAATTGACCATGGATGAGAAGAAGATAGATAAAGTGTTTAACCTCTATAGAACAAAGCACTGTCTGAATGTACAGCTAAAATGTGGCTTGTAGTCCAAATTGCTTTGAGTGGTCAGTCAGACTAGAAAAGCACAATATAAAATGTTCATTTTCAGTTCATTTTCATAAAAGAGCCACTTTAAGTCCTTTTTTGTCTTTTACAGCAGCCCTGTTATACTCAAAGCCAGAGCTGTGTGCCTGAGATACCTATATTAAGGACAGCTCCTTTGTATGACAGCGTGAAGATTTAAGAGGAGAAAAAGCTGTTATACACCAAGCATTAAAAGCAGTCCAAAGCATAGTACAACAGCATGAGGCAGCCTCTTCAGCGAGTGTGCTGTGCTTTGTAACCTTGCATTGTTGTATCCAGGAACCTTCAGGGTGGAGGTCAATTTTTTCTTAACTTGGAAAGCTAACACAAGTTGATCTTTTATATGATCACAAACTCTGGATGGCTAAATTAGGACCCATGGCTCTTATCAGCCATAATGATTGGATACAGGTTGGTCTCACTGTGTGTGGCCCTGTCCTCGCAATCTACAAACACAAATATATGAAAGGAAAAACAAAAGAATAGGAAATGCCATCATCTGATTTATCACACCCACATCAAAGCCCTCATGTTTCCACCCATGGAGACACAAATTTGCCTTTAAAGAGCGATAGTAGGGGAGAGGAGCGAAAGATGGAGAGAGAAAAGGAAGAGAGAGACGGAAGAAGAGCGAGAAAAATGGGACCAGAGGGAAGTGGCAGGATGAATGAAATGTGTCCCACTGCTAGAAGAGTTATGGCTGCCGGTCTGCTTTGTAGGCTGCAGTTGCTGAGCACAGAAGGAAAAACATGCAGATTCATTTCCAAGAAATACTTCGGTCTGTGGAAATGTTTCTGCAAAATTATGCTCTGTTTGCATTATAGCTCCCTTGTGCTTTCTGACGGTACCAATATCATCACGACTACTGAAGCGTTACCAATTTAGCTGGTGACCTTGCATCTGTTCCATAATACTCTTCCCCTGGTGGTTGTAAAGAAGGTCCACAGCTCATTCGTCTCACTGTTGTTAAATTAGACATGAAGGTAATAACTTCTTCTTCAGTTGCCGTCCTCAGGCATAAGGCTTCTCTGTTTTCATTCTGTTTGTGCTCCATTAAAGCTCTTTCTAGTGTCTGCTTTGGCTGTCTGTTTTTTGCTTTATACATACATAAAAATAAACTGAATCTGCAATCAAAATGACCTAAATCACTAATGTAAGTGAATAGACATGCTATTTCCAAATTTTCCTGTCTGCTAATAACAAATAGGAACATACTAAAAGAAACAGTTATGTTTTGGGAAAGATGGAAAATTGCGTAATTGCAGAACTTACATTAAGCAAACAAAGAACTGTAAGCCCCAGCATCTGTATATAAATATAAAGATAATAAATGATCACATGTTTGTGAAATTCTATTGTTACAGTAGTTCAATAACAAAAAATTGTTATGAATAATTATTGCTTGTGATATGAATGATTTCCTGACTCTGGGCTTGTCTGTTTCCACTTAGCCAGCGTGTATTTACAGTCACATGAAAAAAAAAGTTTTCACATTCACATTCTGTAAAACATTAAGGACACCCTTACTGCTACCATAGGAATTAAGAGGCTAACTAGCAACCACTTGAAAATGCATTTGATTTACTTGATCATCAGCCACTGTGACCACCCTTGTAAAAGTAGAAGTTTTGTCAGGTTGCAGGTATGAAGCACTCAGGTGTTTGTTAACACAATGCTACAATCTTCCCAGAATTGGGCATCCTAGCGAGTTCATCTCAAAGTCAGACCATGCAGTGCTCAGAGAAATTGCAAAAAAAACAAGAGGATCGTCTTCTTCTTCTTCTTCTTGGTCGCCACAGCAGATCATCTGCCTCCATCTCACCCTATCTCTGGCATCCTCCTCTGTCACACCAACCATCCCGCATTCCCTCCTTCACTACACCCATGAACCTTCTTTGTGGTCTTCCTCTTTTCCTCCTGGCTTGCAGCTCCAGCTTCGACATCCTTTGTGCGATATATTCACTATTCTTCCTCTGAACATGTCCAAACCATCCCTTAAATTTCATAACAGTGCAATTAAAAATACTAAACAAGTAAGGTTTGTTTGGAAAGGTTGCCGGTAGAAAGCCTCCTCCTTCTAAAAAAGAACATACACACACTTCTGGAATAATGTCCTTTAGACGGAGGAGACCAAAGTATAGATTTTTGGCTAAAATACACAGCACCATGATTAGCAAAAACAAAGCAACCACCTCATACCAGCTGTCAAGCACGGTGGTGGAGGAGTGATGATTCGGGCTTGTTTTGCAACTGCAGGACCCGGGCACCTTGCAGTCACTAAGTCAACCATGAACACTCTGTATACCAAAGCATTCTAGAGTCAAATCTAGAGCTGACTGTTTGAACTCTTGCAACAGGACAATGATCCCAAGGATATAGGTAAATCTACAGCAGATGGCTGATTAAGAAAAGAATCAAGGTGTTGCAATGGCCCTGTCAAAGACCAGACCTCAGTCTGACTGAAATGCTGTGGCAGAACCTTAAGAGATCTGTGCATGAGCAAATGCCTGCAAACCCCAATAAGCTGACATGTTGTAAAGAAGAGTGGGCCAAACTACCCCCACAATGATGTAAGACTGATAAAGTCAAACAGAAAATGATTACCTTAAGTTATTGCTGCTAAAGATGGTTTTACATGCTACTGAATCATGGCATGTACTTTTCACATGACAGCACAGAATCCTGTGAAAACTTTCTTGTTACCTCCCACTGGATAATAAAGACTATAACGGAGCACGTCTACTAAGTCTTAAAAGAGGGCCCTTTCCAGCTCCATGTATTTTTTTCCCTGGACTCAACTGGAGTAGCTTTTCATGATTCACAGTTCAAAATAATCCTTATTTATGCTAGATTGGGCCTTGTTAAAGACCTCCAGTTCATCTGCTGTCTGAAACAAGTTGTTTTAGCTTCCTCTTCTTCTTTTCACAATAAGAAGGTTTGCACAATAGGTAGATGTGGCGTCCGTGCTCACAGCCATAGCCGTACACCTGAGATGACCATTTTATGGATGGCCTCTTTGTATGATGTCATAAAAGTCTGAAAACAAAAAAAAAACTGCAGATCATTTAGAGCTATTGGCTTAAATAAATTAATTGCGCATAAACTGACATCCCATTTTAGCCATAAGAGTTCCATAACAGGTTGTTTCCATCATTTCCATCTTTACACTGAAAGGGTAACTTTTTCTGTGTTTTAAAATATGCGGGAAAAGGAAAAAAGCTCAATGTTTCATAGAGTAAAACATTTTGGTCTTTTATAAATATGTTTAACATTTGTACTGGAAAATGTAGAGGAACTGCTTCTTACAGGCACCAAAATCATTAACACTGAAAACAAAAGAGAGGTTTGTGTTTCATTTAAAGAATTATTTAACCCAAGCCAACTCTAATTGGGTCATTTTGTGCCAGAGTCTAATCAAAAATAACCACTGTGTTGTCATTATTGATAAAGTGATTTGTAATGATTGTTAAAGGTACGATCAAAGATTTCGACATGTTGACGAAGGCATTAGAACAGGAAACTCTTTAATCAATGTGTACTGAAAAATGTATTTTTTTGTGTAATATGGAAGACTTTTTTTACTGCAGCAGGTAGGTGGTATTCACTGAGGAAGAGCCACTCGTCATCAACAGCAGTAATACTGGCAGAAATCACAGTTGAAGTGCAGTTGGTAAGACAGTGTTGGGATACAGAGATCTGCAAGTTGGCTTCAAGCTCACATTTCTTTGGATGAAATATCATTCATTACATCAATAACTGACCTTAAAGAGTGTCACGTAATAACTGCTCCAAAATTACTCATGGTGTTTTCAGAATTTTACAAAATTGTCACATGCAGCTGGTTGAATTCTGACGTCAGAGCGGTTTGGGCGTCCTGCTGCTCAAGCACCTGACAAGCACTTCAGATGAGATATAGTTAAGAATGGAAGCAGCAGGGTCAGGAAGGGACCCACGTCAGCAAGTTCCTCTAAATTAGTCAATATTTTAAAATAACAAGCTTGAAAAGGAACAGAGAGTACAACTTGTTATCCCAGGATAAAGCATTTTTGTTTTGATCATTGGTTTACAAGCTGAAGGGATAGCTGCCAACCCGCCTGTTTAGACTATTCTGAAGTCAAGTTCTATTTTTCCTGCTGTTAATTTCAGTCACCTTGATGGCTGTATTTTTCCATGCTATCATTTGTTTCTCTCTGCATTTTGTCACAGGAAAACCTGTATTGCTGGTCATCTATTATTGATCAGCCTCGGCAGTTAATTATAAATGCATGTGTCCCTTTGAGAGTGCTAATGAATCCTGCTTCACATGGCATATTCCCACTGGCTAACACATTTCCCTACCAGTAAGACTGTTCAGCATTCCACTCAAGAATGACAAATGAGTGAAAAAAATAAAGGCTTTTCTGAACACTTCTTTGAGGTAATCCATGTGTACTTTAGGTTTGTGCTGGGGAAAGTATAAGTCAACACTGGTCATGTCCTCAGTTTGACAGTTGATTTCAATTCTGTAATGCTTGATGCTGATCATCTCTTCGGTAGGAAGAAAATATGAGTGGACAGCAGTCCTATTCATGTTATTAATGTGACTCTTAAGCATTTGCCCAGGCAAAATGAGGCTGTTCCTGTGCTTCACCATGAAAAATCAGACAGAATACCTGGAACTGATTTTAAGTATTGAACTTGCATTCGGTAGCTGAGAACTAAAACTCTCAATGAGGTTCAATTAAATGTCACTGCAAGTGAAGGAGGCCATCATTAGGTTGAAAATTCAAAATAAGCCTATCAGAGAGATTGCAAAAACTTTAAGAATGGATAAATAAACTACCTGGAACATTCTTAAAAAGAAGGAAAGCACTGGCCAGCTCAGCCAGAGCTGGAAAACCACAGGGGACAGCTGAAGTGGATGATTGCAGAATTTCTTCCTTAGAAAAATCCGTTCACAGCATCTGTCCAAGACGAGAACACTTGAGGTGGTAGGTGTAGTCAATGTCAAAGAACAGGCGCAAGAACAGAAAGGCCAGATTAGATTTTTCCAGAAAACATTTAAAGGAGTCTGCCCAGTTCTGTTGAAAAAAAATCTTTGGGCAGATAAAACTAAAATTTGAACTTGAACCAAAATGATGGGAAGAGAAAAGTACAGAAGTATGGAGAAGCATATCACATCATCTGTCAAACATAGTGGAGGCAATGTATGGCTGCTAATGAAACCAGCTCACTAGTGTTTATTAATGATGTGACTGCTGATAGATGATGAATTCTGAAGTGTACAAGGCAATTCTTTATCCTCAGATTCATCCAAACGCTGCAAATGCAGAATGAGCCAAAGCATGCTGCAAAAGCAACCCAAGAGTTTCTCAAGACAAAGAAATTGGTTATTCTTTAAAGGCCAAGTCAGCCACTTGATGTCAAATTGTAGTTTTCTTTTCTTAAATTCTTATGAAATCTTCTTCACATTTCCATCTGCATCAAAGAAAGGTAATTAGGAAAGACAGAGAAGTTTACTTTTTCAACTATTTGACGACAACCATTGCATTTTCCCTCTCTGTGTTTTCATGTCTTTTTCAATTGTCATCTAATCAGCCACCCTCACTTACCAAATTGCCAGTCAGCCTACCGTAACCGACAGCACTGAGACTACTCTCTTGTGCTTTCTTCTTGGTAGAGTCTTCAGTGAACTAATTACTCACTTTCATTGTGTTGCAGACCTCTGGTATGTGTCAGCTAGCAACCAGAAAGCTTGTCAGCAAACTGTTTCCCCACCTTCTCCTCTGCCTGCCATTTTCCATCAGTAACTCCAGCCTGAGATATTAACCACTGTCAGTAACAAAACCTGCCTACCGTGCTCTACCAACTCTAGTTGCTCTGATCTCCTCCTCTTTCCACTCCTCTGGGATCTACCTTTGGAGTTTCTGTAAGAAACAAATTTTTAGACTGACAGAGTTCAGCCTTTTGCATTGGACTTTTCAGTTCTTTATCAAATACCTTAAAACCCTTAACTCAAATGTATTTCGGTGGTATAAGTTATTTAGTTAGTTAGATGTGTTATTATACACTATATACAGTATGTGCACTGTATTTGTACCCAGGGTGCGATTCATGAAAAAACAATGGAGGTGGGATATTTTTTTTGTCTTGTTTTTTTAACTGAAAATAAATTGGGAACCTCAGTGGTCCTACATACTCTTAGGCCTGTTTTGAATATGTAACATTAATAGAACAATTATGAACTTCAATTATATGAATTCAGATCTTAAACATATAGCCACAATACTTACAAGAATATTGTATTTTTTTAAATTAAAATTAATATGCACAGTATTCTTAGTTGAATGTGTTCCTCTTGCAGACACGGGTAAGACAATCAAACAATACAAGTGGTCCACAATATTTGTCAAATTGAATTTAAAAAAATCCATTAGCAGCACACAATAGTAATTACAAAAAACATGAATGCATCTCAAAAGGTCAAACAAGGTTTAAAAAAGAAGAAATTCTAAGGCCTTATTTAGACCAGGATATTGAGTCTCCGTGGTTAACTCTTCATATGAAAGAGTTGACACACAATCCAAAGACTTGCATAGCAAGACTCAGCTACTCATAGGTTCTCTCAGCACAAATTCACTGACACTGATTCCAGTTAACGCTGATTTCATTGTCTCCTCTCTAGGAAGACACACACAGCTCACCAACACTGTGCACTGCCCTGGAGTCCGCCCAACATGGCAAAATGCACCCAATGACCCCAACTCTGGAAATTTTCTTTCCTCTCCAACAGCAACTTGGCACTGTTGCCTCTGTCTGCTCACTCAGTCCCAGTGTGCTACTGCACGGATAGGTGAGGCTGATCAGCAAGTGAGAAACAGTCAGAGACAATCAGCCCAGCTTGGCACTGTTTTCTGAACTACTCAGCTCCACCTCTCCCCTGCAGCTGAGCCAAAACCACACCCCACCACCGCACTTGCAATATAGATGGGTTACTGTTATGGAAAGTCCAGGTAGTATCTAGCCATGGGGTAATTAATATTGCCTGTGTGTATGGCTAGAGTACTTCCCTTTGGAGGTTTTCCAGGCACACCTGTAGACCTAGAACCCCCTGGGCAGATTATGTATCTCATCTGGCCTGGGATTATCTGAAAAGTTTCACTGGGAGAATGACATCTGGAGGACCCTGCTTAGCTAGCTGTCACCATGACCAGACACAGACACACACCCTCTCACATCCAGCACCTTTGTAATATGTCCATACTGCTGCCACTTTCCCACATAACTGATTATGTTTTTCTGACTGCTCTCTATTTTGCACTGTGGTGCATATAGATCTTTCTCTCCTTCCGTTTTAACCAGCTCCATTTGTATATAGAATAAATAATTTTCAAATACCTCATTCTTAGACTAATGTAGATAAGCTAAACAAATATTCTTAAATAATTTATTATTGTTG
Source organism: Etroplus canarensis (assembly GCA_015106775.1). Classification (NCBI taxonomy): domain Eukaryota; kingdom Metazoa; phylum Chordata; class Actinopteri; order Cichliformes; family Cichlidae; genus Etroplus; species Etroplus canarensis. The sequence continues at coordinate 22,826 of VUQH01003714.1, read as the reverse complement.
TTGTTGTTGCATACACACACACACACACACGCATATACACACATATAGAGGAGTAAAATGGAATGCATGTATATTTACACTTATACTTTTACTTCAGCTTTATACATATGTATCTATTTATTTATTCGCACTTATTTAATCTTTTAATTTTTTTTTACTTAATCCTTCCTGTTTTAGTCACACACCATAGGTCAGGGGAATATGTAATGTACATATTGCAGAACTGATAATACAGTTGACCTTTTGACTTGACTTCTCCTGACTTCAGATAAGGTGAAGCTAATGGATAGATCGAGGGATATGTGTATATCATATCTGTGTTCTGCTAACTTATCCTGTCAATGCCTTTTTGTTTTTCCAATGTAAAAAATGTTGCAGCGGGGACAATCTGCCGTGGCTTTGTTGTCTGATTTTGGATCTATCTATCTATAGATATTCCTGTCTCTCCCTTAGTCTTTGATCTTGGCATCTGTGTACCTTCCTTGTGTGCTCCTTGTGTCAGGCCTTCTGGATTTCAGTATATGTTTCCTATGGACTTTATCTCATTTAATAAAGGCATGCCTTTTGTTAATATGTGTCTTGTCTGAAGTCTGCTTTCCAAACCGCCTCTATTCATGTCACAATCTAAACTATAGATGAAAAACATGACTTTACAGCTCATTAAATGATTAATAGCAAACTGCTTTTGCAAATGTCTTCTTAACCTTGTTCAAATGTCGGCTAAACAACAAAGTTAAAAATAATTTCATCATTCATTAACTGTGTGTTGACCTGGTTAAGAACATAATTCAAATGATTTAGAGACGTTTAAAATGATAATTTAGTCAAGATAAGTTTGCAATGTTAATCAACTTGATAGAGACGACTGAACTGAAAGCAGTGTGGAGTTTTCTGCATCCTCACCCCTCACTATTTCCCTTTTAAGGGCACAGCACTTGGAAATTTTGATTTAGTGTTTAATTTAACCTCATCTCTTCAGGTGAAAATGTAACACCAGAATTTCATTTGGTCATCATTAGTACCCATTAAATTCTCATCCCTGATGCAACCTTATGATTCAGGGTGGTGTGAACCGAAGGCTGGAGAGTTGAACATAAAATTTTTAACTTTAATACATTAGAAGCCATGAAAAAGAAATTATGGATTACAGAATAAGTATGTCTAGAAGGGCACTTCTCTCCTGCTGTTTCACTGCTTCTTGCTTCTTTCCATCCTCCTCCACTCCCTCTATCCTCACCCTCTCGGCTCCCTTGATCTCTCTTTAGTCTCTCTTTCCTTCATCCAGAGAGAATCATTAAAGCGCTCAGATATGATAGTTGGGATACATCAGAGGGAAGCTGTACCCCCACGTTATGCTGCTTCACCTCCTCTTTTCAACTTGTCCTATGTCTTTTCTAATCTCATTAACATTTTGCATTTACATTTCCTCTTTATGCTCCATCACTGAACAGCCCCTACTGTCTGCACCGTCTCATCACTTCAGTTTCTGCATTAGGGATGTGCAGGCCCAAGAACCTCATAAAAACCCAGCAAACTTTTAATTTCAGCACGAAGCTTTTATTTTCACTGAGCTTTCATTTTCAGTGTTTTGCCCTTTTTGCTTGGACCATAAAATATTTAACTTATTACATTTTGAAGGTATTTTACACTACATCTTGCTCTTTACATATTAGAAGGTATGCAATGGGGAAAGTTTGCATCATGTTTATGAAGAAGATGGATTTTATTGTGTTGAAAGGGTCACTTTCATTTACGACATCCATTAATTTATTAGTACATTTATATTAAGTTCAATTATACATCTGTTTTTCCATTATACCATCCAATGTCTGCCTTGTCTTTTATCTAGCTGCATCTATCAGTGTATCCATTATCATCCATTTAGTTTTTTTATCTATGCATTATGTTTATTATTCCATCTAGCCATCTATTAATGTATAAATTGATTTTTCCATCCAGTTACCCATTAACCATCCATGTTTCTGATTCCATTCAGTGATCCATCCACTTCAGATTCAAGTACCAATTGTTAATTGTGTACAGTATACTCTGATTTATAGGATACTCTGATTTTTTTTGGGCCAAGATGGCGCGGCCACTCCGGAACCAAGGTGGTGCTTTTGCCCCTGTGCTTGTCCATGTTTTGACCCAGTTTTGACCTGGTATTCGGGTGTTCAGGTGTTGTGGACGCCGGGACGGTGGTGTTCGAAAGTCGGAGGTTCGAGGACGACCAGACGCCGCTGTAGCTCCGTCCACAGACGAGGCTAACTGGCGATCCAGCGGTGTTGTTTTTTATGAACTGCAGGGCAGCGAGCGTCCGGGAAACCAAAGTTTTTGATTTCCGCGGGGAGTATCGTCGCAGGGCTGATGCTGCGGACGGGCGATTTCTGGGAGCTCCGATCTCGGCTTGCTGTGTGGACCGGGACTTCAGTCCTCGGCGTCACCTGATGCCGGTGGCCGGGGAAGAGGACATCGCGGGCGGGGTGTTGTGCTGGGCCGGAGGCGGGCCCTGGCTGGCCAGCACTACCCTTGTATGGGGCACCGGGTCCAGGGGAACGCTATATCATTTCACTGTGTATTTACATATAGTTGAAATAACGAATAAGTAATCCAGTCGAATCCAATCCACTCCAGTGATGCATTAGGTGATATATTTGATCTTCTTATCTGCCCCCTCATATATTTAAACTTCATTTTCCATCCCTAGATTTATATTCATTTTATTCATTTTTAACATATATATCTCTATACTATATTATTATATTTATTTATATCCAGATTCATATTCACATTATATATTCACTCATTTCTATATGTCCTTCATTTATATCAAACTGTTTAATTAACTATGCAATAATAACTGTGTAATAACAATGCAATTCTGATTTATGTTTATAGACATTCCTACCTGTGACTATTACACTTTACAGTTGATAACTGGACCTTTTTTCTACTGCCATGCTGTGTACATACTGCAAAAAGTATTGTACAACCTAGAACCACCTATGTTACAAACTGGACTCTCTGAACATTGGGTTTTTATGTATTTAAGCTTCTTAATTGTATTACTATCGTCATATTTATATTTATATATAATTAATGGAGTGTCTATAATGCAAGCAATTTCCCCCCTGGGATTAATAAAGTATTCTGATTCTGATAAATGGTTGACTAACACGCTCTCTAATCATTGTTTCCCAAATTTGTCTGCAGAACCCCTTCCATACATCAAAATTGGGTGCGATTCACTAAGTTTTAAAGAACAGTCAGACTTTAAAGATGCCTTGCAAAAAATCTTACAAAAATTCCTGCATATGCACACATGTTGATTATCTACATTGAAATCTTCTACAAAGCTGAGTTCTGCAGCTTCTTATTTCAACTTGTTGAGCTGCAATTATTTACGAGGGCCTGCTGTCTGTGACACACTGCAGTTAGAAAACCTTGCAATGAAGGTGTCTCAGAAGAAATGACAGCCTCTTCCAAGAGCTGATGTGCAGCCCTGTCCAGCAACTACCAGTCCCAGTCCACCAACAGACTCTTCCCAGAAGCCCTGTACAGCCTTTTCAGCCTAACTGTCATACACCTGCCTCTGGGTACCCAACTACCCTCCCTCTGTAGCTGCAAAACAAGTCTAAATCATCACCCCTTCACCTCCATGCTCAACAGTTGGCATCAAGTCTTTGTGCTGATACACTGTGTTTGGTTTTAACCAAAAATGGCAAGACCACTTTGGTCTTGTCTGCCCAAAGGACAATTGTTCCAGAAGTTTGTTCAGGATATTGTGGTTAACAGGTACCACATACATATTTAAGCAGGTTATGTTCACAAACAAAAGACACAAAAGACAAAACTGTCAGCTCAGCACGCTCTGAATCTCTAGAAATGGACAAATATAAAAGAGTAATTCATTGTGTGTATGTGTGCTGACTCAGTGGGGATAATTAAAGGATTTAAATGTGAAAGTCACACATTGCACAGGACAATTCCTGGGAGCCGCATTGCATTACATTTCTGTATAAACTGTCACCTGGTGCCTGAGTTTGTGCATATCTTAAATAAATAACTTCCACCATATGTTGATCCAATAAGATTCAAATTGCTGCAAAGAAATTCACCAGGATGCAAGAAATTCAGTGCTTGACACTCAAAATTCTCAGGGCACAAAACAACACTTAAAAAAGTAACGTCTGTAAAAACGGACATTTCTGGTAAAACTGTAAAAACATCTTTCAGCTTTAACTGGAGCAATGCCATGCATTTTAAACTGCTTCCCAAGAGAGCGGTACATCCATTTCCAAGGGGACAAATGCAATACAGTGCCACCAAGGCAGGTGTAAGGGACCCTAAATAGAAACAAAAGATTCCATAAATATCTCTCATTTCATCCATGTTAGATGATGACAGGCTGTTGATACTGAAAACTCAAGTATGACTCACAAAATTTGTAGTTTCTCAGCAGCAGCAGCAGCGGTAAGTAGTACCTGGCAGGAGGTAAGACAGACATAGGCTGCATAATTTTATTCTGTATGATGCCTGTTGTAGCCTAGAAACATCCGACCTTCTGTACACCTGAGTCACAAACATGAATTTTTCCCCTTCTCCTACTCTACTGTGCTCAGACTCAAGGGTAATAAAACTGCGTGATGATGCTTAAAACCTGTATTGTTCTACTGCTTTTCAACTAATAAAAATTGATCAGTGGGGAAATCAATATGAAATTGTGCCAATAAGCACAATCAGTAATGGCAGTGGCATCGATTCTCTTCGAGGGAAAAATTGGAGAGGCAGTGCTCCTGAATGAAGGCGACTGCTTTGAGTTCCAGCTCACTGACTCAACGGTATGCCTACCTTTTGATGCCATGAAAGCAACGTCCAAAGAGGCTGTAAATGAAGGCTAACATTTAACATTTGTTGAATATATTGCAATTTGGAACAAATGTGGAAGATCCACACTCCAGTTGCTACCAGGTGTGACTCCTTTTTCCTAAGAGAGGAAAGACTGCTGAGAACAATCACAGATAAATTACGTGCGTCATCTGCAAATACTTTTTTTTTTTTCAAAAATAACTTTGCTTAAAAAGCATAGAAGTAAATAAAATGCCACCAAACTGTACAGTCAATTCTGAAATTTTTCAAAACGTAGCTAAGGCACAAGAGTCACCTCTCCACTGTAGGGAACATAACGGCCCCAAAACATAGACACAGATTAAAAAAGTACAGCAACAAACATAAAAATGACCCTAAATGGTCCAAGCAGAGATATCCAGATCTCCTACTTCCCCGGCCACCTGCTACTGCTCTTTCAGAGGAACCTAAAGGGTTCCCAAGCATGATAGTGTCCTGGTTCTAGCCTGGAGTCTTACCCCTGTGCGACATGCCCAAAACAACCAATCGACTGGGTTCCCCACTTACTAAGGCTGAGTCCAGACACCCTAGCTTTCTTGTATTTGTTTATGTATTTTTTGATCCTACCCGCATTTGTGGCAATAGATGCAGATGGGAATATAGCTCAACCAGTAAATTGACAGCTTAACCTGTCTTTAGCTCTCTCTTCACCACAATAGACCAGTATAGAATCAGTCTCGCTGTAGATGCCTTTCTTCCCTTACTTGTGAAGTTACTTCAGCCGCTCCACGTGGGGCAACAAGTCCTTGCCGACCCAAAGTGGGCACTGAGAGCTATGTCCTCAGCCCTGGAGGTGCTGCTTCTCATTCCCGCCGCTTCACACTTGGCTGCAAACCACTCTATTGCAATATGAAATCATTGCTCAATAAAGCAACTGCATATTTCGCAAAGGGCATGGATATAACTCTGAAGAGTACACCCTCCATCCTTTGGATACACATAGAAATTATTTCCAAAATTTTATAAACAGAATTGGTGACAAATGGCAGTGCTGCCAGAGTCCAGCTCTCACATAAGTCTGACTTATTGCCAGCAATGCAATCCAAGCTCTCACTGTGATTATAGAGGGACCAGATGCAGACACATGCAGACTGTTGGGGCAAACACCTTGAGAGGATAATAAGCTGGTCTAGTGTTCTACAAATTGACTAACAGATAAACTCTACTGTCCAGTACCCAGGCACAGACACAAGGCTGAGGAGTGTAATCCCCCTGATGTTGGAGCCCACCCTCTGTTCTTCCTACTGTAAGATGGAAAAGCATTTTCGTGGCTTGATGCAACCAAACGTGAAGAACTAAAGAAAAGTGGATAAATGAGAAATTTTGTTGATTAAAAAAAAGTTAAACATAGAGAGAGCAGATGTGCCATAAAGTGCGTGAGAGAGAGGAGTGCTGAGGTTCTTAGGTTCAGGTTCAGGTTTCCTTTTTGGCTTCTTCTCTCCTCACTTCCTCACAGTATTTACAGAACTCTTCCCTTATTTTCATTCTGTTTCCAGCTTCATGCCATTAGCTCTCTCTTTTAGTCATTGTCTCTCTCTCTTTTACTCACCCTGGCTACTCTCTCATCTCCTGTCTCACTGACAGCTAATCAATGAGCCAGCAGCCATGGGGGAAGAGGCTTCAGCTGCATGGATTTCCAATCAGGCTGTCGACGCGGTGAAGGGTGGGGAGGGGAGACACCACTGGAGCGTGCTATGGCGTACAAAATGTACTGCTATGTGTGTGTGTGTGTGTGTGTGTGTGTGTGTGTGTGTGTGTGTGTGTGTGTGTGTGTGTGTCTTTGTTTGTGTGTGTGTGTGTGGGTGCATCC
>VUQH01003714.1:4925-16088 GCA_015106775.1 Etroplus canarensis | reverse complement strand
GTGTGTGTGTGTTTGTGTGTGCTTGTGTGCGTGGGTGCATCCCCACATCCAGTTTGTTAGGACCTGCTAACAACACACACATCAAAGAGGTTTGTGTGTGACTTAGTTGTTAATCGTCAAATCCCACCATGACATTTAATTAGATAAATGTTAGATTTAGTGTCATTATTCTTTCAGCAATTAGTTGATGTCCTAAATGTAATTTAAACTAGACATCCATTGTTTATAAGGGTGGGCCAATAAAGCAAACAAATAAATCTTTAAAGCAGTTCTGAAGCAATTATCTGATTCATCTACAGACTGTATATAAAAGATGACAGAGGTATTGCCACAGAAAAGGGAATCCAATGTGGAAGTGCTTTTAATGTGCATTGTTTCTTATAGTCAGGAGGGTGATACCGCTTGTTGTTAAAGGAGTCCACTTGTTCAAAAGTATGTAAACATTCACCAGTCTGTTCAGTTGATCTATGAACTTGCTAAACACTCTTTGGTCTCAGTTTCAAATGTTACTGAACACAACAGGATACTCATTTTATAAATTATTGTTCTAATTATACCAAGACGACGTATGCTTCATGGTGGGCCAACATTATGATTGACAAGTTGTTATCAAGTCAGGACCTCTTGGGCTGAAAAAAGAAGCCAACGCTTGTGTTAACAAGTGCAGTTCCTCCAATGGCCACTTGAGGCTTGCTTGAGCACGTCAATCCCCCAAAACTCTCACATTAAAATACTTAACTTTACAGCACAAAAACACCTATTTTCAAAAAGTCAGCATTTTGGTTTTTTGTTTTAGGTGTTTTCAGACCACTGATGTGTGAAGTCATTTTGATATTGGATAAACAATTTTTTGCCTAATAAAATTAAATAGTCCTTTCTATTCAAAACTAAGCTCATTAATAACCAACAAGAGACCATTGATTTATGAAATGATTTTAGTGATATGATGCTACTTAAATTGAATGTTTTTTTTGGGTTTTTTTGTCTTAGTTTTACCTGTGTTGCACTTTGTAGATGGTCCCTTCACACTCATCTCGATACATCTTTTTAACTGTAGACAGCAAGTTATAACAATTTTCGTCAGAAACTCTGCCATTATACACAACAGATGAACTGCACGCATGGCTTGTCGAGGCATTATTTAATTTATTTTTTCAATTTGATTTTTATGTATAACCAGAAAATTACACTCTTGATACTGAGAATCTCTTTTGCAAGAGTTCTGGGCCAACATAGGCAGCATCGATCTGACATGTTTTTCAACAGCAGAAGAAACTAGGAGAACATGCAGACTCCACACAGAAGGGCTCTACCTGGGTTTGAACACAGGACCCTTGGACTCAGGACCCCTGATCTCTCATTGTTTCGTAGGACTTGCTCTTTACAGTGTCTTCACAGTAAGGAGAGCAGAAATGGTCGAACAACAGCCGAGATGGGAGCTAATTCATTTTGGCAGCCAACTGGTGAGTCTGCACAGAGATCAGCTGCACACCACCTTTTGAATTAGGTTGTGGGTTGCCAGGTTGCACTGACAGTGACTGGTAGAAGCTGTATTTAGTGTGTGGACTGTGTGTCGGCTGCGTTCATAGTTATCTGTCAACTTGGATAGCATTAGATGAACACGCAAAACTTATGAATTCATGTATCCAAATGGCTCAAAATAAAGTGTGACAGTATTACAAAATGCAAGAGTTTAGCAAAACAGGAGGCTGCAGGGAGATGGTGTTAAAATAGGAGAGAAATCCAGGAACAATGGGAGGGTTTGCAGGTTTGTGATAGTTTTTTAAGACGTTAGGGGTTAAGCAGGGATATGGCTGTTCTGACTAGAAGCTCTTGCTTTATCTCCACTAATTTAAATCATTGAAATGAAAATCAATGAACACGGTCCACAATCGAGAATGCCAAAAAACCAGAAAGGAAGATACACAGGCATCAAGGCAAATGCTGAAAGAGACTGGACACATAAGGTAATCAGGGGATTAGAACACCGGTGGGTATAGAGATGTAGGTGACAACAGTCAGGACAATGAGTCAGGGAAGGAAGTAAAACTGAACACAAGAAAAAAGACACAAATGGCTATCAAAGTGTAACAGGAAGTGAAGAACTGAAAACAGAGACGAGACTGAACTTTGTAGAAGGATGAGAAAGCAGGACGATGAGTCAAATGAGACAGGAAAACTAACAGGCTCAGAACTAAGGCTGAGAATGCTAAAGAAAACTTGCAAGAAACTGCAGTCGAGTCATATTTATTATGACGGGAGTATGAAAAAAATTCTGCTGTTGGCAAAAAACCTGTTTAAGACATAATTAGATACAAAAAAGAAAAGGAAGGAGAAAAAAATCTGTGCCTGTTTTGTCCTTGTTGATAAATGCACAGCAAACAGGAAACATCCCGCCAAATGTTCTGATCAAAAAAAGAAGACTGAAGCATTCCCTTCCTAAATTATACACATTGCTTCAGCGAGCAGATCATTCATCATGATCAGTGGTAAATCGCTCTTCAGTCATCTCAGACTCCACAGCTGAACATCTGACAGTTTGAAAAATTTCAGCAGTAAAACCGAAACACTTCAGGAGGAAGTTTCTTGTGTTGTTAAAGCAGTTTAAGTCAAATCCAGCAGCTGGCCAGTTTAGGCCCTTCTGTGTGGAGTTTGCACATTCTCCCCGTGCTTGCGTGGGTTCGGCTTCTTCCCACATTCCAAAGACATGCAAACGGGCCTAGGTTAATTGGCGATTCTAAATTGACCATAGGTGTGAATGTGAATAATCTGTGAATGTGAATGTGTGTTGGCTCTACGACAGACTGGTGATCTGTCCAGGGTGTACCCTGCCTTTCGCCCTATGACAGCTGGGATAGGCTCCAGTGCCCACCCCCCTCAATCCTGAATTGAATAAGTGGAAGAAGATGGATGAATGAATGAATGACTGAATGAATGAATGAAAGTCAGTAAGCCATGTTTCCAATGATAAGGTAGCAGTAGATATTTTTTTACTGTAGCCAAGTCACTACAGTGTGTAAGACCATTGATTTCCTGTTCCTAAGCCAACTGTGACTCTTTATTTGCAACAACTGGCATCTCTCGCATGCACCAGTGTTCATTTGAACAAAAACATAGATGCTACACTGGTCTCTGCTGTTCACTGGATCGATGAGTCAATGTGGCCACCACATAGTCCAGTGGGAGTTGTGCCTCCTAATTATGTGCATCTGTGGAGGTAGAGATTTATACACAATTAAAAACTGAGCTGCAGATGAGTCATCGTTTTCTCCTCAGCTCCGCAGTCTTTACAGTTAGGGCCAAAGGTTTTTGGACAATGACATATATTTTTTTGGTATTTTGCTTCTGTACACCACCTCCATTTAAAGTTTAGCCTTTCACCTTTAATTCAAGAGGTTTAACAAAAAGACTACATTAACTCTTTAGAAATTACAACCATTTATATACATAGTCCCCAAAAAACAATAGGACAAACTAACATAATTTTAAATATAAGGATTAATTATACTTCATAAATGAAAATCCTTTGTAGTCAGTGATTACCTGCAGTCTAGAACTCAAGATCATCACCAAATGCTGTGTTTCCTCCCTCTGCTTGTTTGTGGGTCTTTCTGCCTTCACTTTTGTCTTCAGTAACTGGAAGGATGCTCTGTTGTGTTGAGATCAGGTGACTGACTTGGCTTTTGAAGAATATCCCATTTCTTTACCTTGAGAAACTCTTGGGTTGCTTTTGCAGTATGCTTTGGGTCATTATCCATTTGCACTGCGAACCACCATCTAGTCTGTTTTTGCGGCATTTGGCTGAATCTGAGCAGATAGTATAGCCCTGTATGTATTTACCTTCAGTGACTCCATTGTATTTTCCTCAAGGGGTCGCCACAGTGAATTAATCCGCACAGCCCTGTACACTTTAGAATTCATCCTGCTACTATTAGTAGTCACGTCATCAGTATTTACTGCTGATCCTGTTCCACTGGCAGCCATGCATGCCCACGTCATAACATCGCCTCCACCATGTTTGACAGATGATGATGGACTGTTCCTTTCCTTCTCCATACTTTTCTCTTGCCATCATTCTAGTTCAAGTCCATCTTGGGTTCATCTGTGAATTTATTTTTTCCAGAACTGGCTTTTTCACCAAGTTTTTTCTGACCTTCCTGTTCTTGAGTGTAACGAGGTGTTTTCACCTTGTTGTAAACCCTCTGCATTCACAGTCATGAAGGCGTCTCTTGATTGTAGACTTTGAGAATGTTCTTGATTTGGGTAGATGTTGTGAAGGGTTTTCTTCACCAGGGAAAGGATTCTGTGATCCTCCACTTTAAATGTTTTCTGTGGTCTTTCATACCTTTTGGTGTTTTTGAGCTGGCCAGTGCATTCCTTCTTTTTAAGAACTCGCCCGATTGTTGTTTTGACCACTCCTAAAGTTTTTGTTACCTCTCTGACAGGTTTATTTTGGTTTTTCAGCCTAATAATATCATAATGGTCTCCCTGCATCAACATCTCTTTGGACCTGGGTCAGAGCAAAGAGTCAAATCCCTTAACCCTATACTCCTACAGAGGTGACCCCCAGAAATTCCATATAAATCATGCTTCCTCCATTTGAAGTTGTTTAATAAACAGCAACGATTTGTATCGGTTGCAACTGCTGGACATTTAAACAGATAGCTGCAGTCAACTAAAACCAATTAGTGTGTTGAGTGAAGAGTGCTGTTATTTCCTGTAGGTCTTTTATTTATTAATTCAGACTGAGGATCAGTGTGCTTTTGCCTGCAGCTAACAGCGAGCGGCTGACATTTGGTGACAGTATTAACAGGTTTAATTGGCTGTTTCATTTTTTCAATGAGCCTGTAAATGATAAATATCATGTTTTCTGCTTTATTTTCATGATGCTGCTATAATTACATGTGAACTATAATGTTATTTTGGCTTCCAACAGGAGCCTGTACTACAAAGCAGATGTTAGGGTAAGGGAAGCCAGGAAACGAGATTCTTTTCTGGCTTTACTTACCTTAACATTGGAAATTGGACTCAACAATCACACAAAAGTGGCGATCAACCCCATAGGTTAACCCAGGATTTATCAATACAGCTATGAGAGCATTTGCACAAAAAGGAGTGGTGCTGGCAGCAATCACAAACATTTATATGAGAAAAATATGAAGATATTATAAAAAATTGTACAGACTGAAAGCAACACAGCTGCTGCAGCCAAGCATCAGTGTGTGTGTGCGCAAGTATGAGTGACTGGAAATGTGCTGTACAGTTGTTTTAGTACTAATAAGCACTATGATTGTGTGTGGTTTAAGTGCTTTGGTCAGTATGGAACAGTGCAATATGAATGCTAACTGAGTAAGTTAACACTCACCAGTATCACATGGATATTCCATTAAACAAATATTAAGTTTGCTTTAGACAATTTCAGCATCATTCTTTCAGCTGCAGCCTCTGTGGTATTAAATGATTTCAGAGCAAGTAAAGAACAAATATAAAAATTGAATTCAAACCAGTAAGCCTGCAAATTTTATATATTGCAAGGCTTAGGTCCTTTGTTTTACTGTCCTCTCATTATATTAAGGCTTACAGAACAATAAAGCTGCTTTAAAATTGCTTCCAGCCAACGGGGGGAAAAACAAGGAGCAAAGTTCTTTCTAATCCATCTCATCTGGGAAAGGCAAAGACTTTAGATGGTCTTTTAAAACTTTAGACCCTCTTACTATCTCTGCATTGAGACTCGAGGGATCTTTCAGTAATGGCAAAGTAATTTTCTGTAGAACTGAGTGGTCAGTAGGTGGGGGTTTTGTATGTGTCATGTTTCTTATCTTGAATAAACCTGCTCAGGAGCAGGTTGAGGCTGTAGCATAACTTGCCATGATATGTACCTTTGTTTGAAGTGGATGGCTATCAAAACACTGAAAAGCTAGGGTTAAGAAAGAAGTTACCTCACTAGACACCTAATCCTTCTTCATACTACAGGCCACTGCTTAAGGTTTACATGAAATTAAATGTGCTTCTGAATGCAAATAATCCTAGTAACAATTCTACCTAGCCATTACAGGTTTGTCAGGTTTTAGGTTTGTCCTCCTGTTCAGTATAAAGTAAAACCAAGCAGTGTGTCAATGCAGAAGATAGAACACAGAGCTGTGTTAAAGGTACTGACAACATGATTGTTATTCAGTGTGGCACTGAGATTAAATGGGCATGTTACCGGGCAGATGTGGCCGGATGTGGATCAGCTGCCCCTATGAGACCTGAGCAGGATGCAGAAGCTTTAAGGTCATCCTTCACTGCATGTAAGTTGTCTTCATGACGTGTTGCTGTTTTAAAGTTGCTGAATCCAAGAAGATGCTTAGTCGGCTCCCATTAGGGTTTTAGTGTGCTGCTCTGGCCTGATAGAGGCCGAAGGCTGTCTGTATGACATGTCAACACCTTCGTCATATTTTGTTAAGTGTGACGAACCGGCTCACAGCTCCATCGCATAGCTGACGGTGCACCTCCAGACGTCTAAAAGTGTAAAGTCAAAAAGGACAAAGAGCAGCCATTATGGCTGTAGGATTTATTCCTTTGTGTAAATTTGTACCTCCAAGAAAACAAAGGAAAGTGATATTCTGTTTGCCACACAGACCTCGAAGAAAGCCTCAAGTATCTATTAACACTTTTGCTAAACAGGCTGTTTTTACCACTGAAGCTGTTAAGGTCAAATCCAGAGGAGTTTCTAAAGGTTTATGCAGGTTTTGTGGAATCTGTGGGTGGAGGCCTATTGTGGAAAAATATCTTTCAGGCTATGGATCACTGGAAACATTAACAATCAGGAAAGAAGCCTGTATGCACAAGTTGGTAGAAACTTTAAGATGAACTTGTAATCAGAAAATAATAAACCAGAAATGTTTGCAATATGGAGAGCACACTAAGCCCACTGTGTCTGTCTTGATCACTTAATTTAGTTGTTCCACATTTCTCATTTGTTTGCCTCCATGCATTAATAATGTGGTAATCTACCTGAAAATAAGGACCTATTTTTAGGAGCACAGTTATGTAAAAAAGAAAGTTTTCACGGGACTCTATTCAGTCCTGGGAGAAACTAAGTACATCCCATGATTCATGAGCTTTTTTTTAACCTTTAGCAGCAATAACTTGAAATAATCATTTGCTGTTTGACTTTATCATCTCTCTTTATCGTTGTTGTGGAGGAATTTTGTCCCACTCTTCTTTACAGTGTTACTTCAGGTCATTGAGGTTTGCAAGCATCACCTCTCTTAAGGTCCCACCACAGCATTTTAGTCAGGTTGAGGTCTGGACTTTGTCTGGACGTAAGCAACGCCGCCACTATTTTCTTTTTCAGCCATTCTCTTGTAGATTTGCTGATAGAGATCAGTGTCCTGCTGCATAATTCAAGCTTTACCTGTCTGACAGCTGGCCTCACATTTGACAGAGGATTTCATGGTTGACTCAGTGACTACATGGTGCCCAGGTCCTGTGGCTGCAAAGCGCGCTCAAATCAATAGCCTTGACAGTTGTTATGAGCTGTTTGTGCTGATATGCTGTATTTGGCTTTCACCAAATGTGTTGCTGTGCATTATGGCCAAACGTCTTCACTTTGGTGTCATCCGTTCTTGGACATTGTTCCAGAAGTCTTGTAGTTTGTTCAGACGCAACTTTGCAAACGTAAGTCATGCTACCTTGTACTTCTTAGAGAGAAGAGGTTTTCTCCTGGCAACCCTTACAAACAAGTCATACTTGTTCAGTCGTTTTCTAATTTTACTGTCATGGACTTTAGCACTTAGCACACTAACTGAGGCCCATAGAGTCTGAGATGTAGTTCTTGAGTTTTTTGCAGTGTCTGTGAGCATTGTACGGTCTTGGGTTGAGTTTGCTGGGATGTCATTTTCTGGGACTATTGTAGCATCTATAAGCTCCAGACCAGGAAACTGCCAAAAGTTCTGCTTTTATAGAGGTACTCAGATTATTAATCAAGTGCATCTGATTAGTAGCAGCTTGCTGCTACTGAAGTTCTTAATTCGTATGTATAGCCCCCGTCATACCTTGACTATTTAACAAGCATATGCCGATGTAGGAAAAAAACTGCAAATATGCCAGCAAATGTCATTTAAGTTCTAGGGAAATTCTGAACATGCACAAAATCTCCGACATATGCCAACGTATGGCTCATACGTCCCACATATGTGGACCATATGTTGCAGGTACTTAATGCATACGGAGAGTCACATTACTCATATGTCGAAATATGAGGAGATAATGTCTAGCGTACCCAAAACGTATTAATAACCTATGAGTAACATGTTTTTAACATATGTGTAACACATATCAAACATACCTCCAACGGATATTGACGTTTGTAGACATATTTTTCGTGATCCAGTTGTACTGAACCATATAAATAGGCTTCAAGTTGTGAACGCCGTCAGTACGCTAGCATTCGTTGGCATTATGTTCAATATATGTTAGCAATGCGTTATGTATATGTATATATATGTATATTTAAGATCATTGTTCTGCGTGTGCCAGCGTTTTAGAGGAATTTGGATGCGTGTCCATAAGCTTGTTAAATCGTCATGGTGTGACAGCGCCCTAAGCAGTAAGGGTGCATTTTTTCAATGCCCGTGAAAACTCTCCTTTTCACATGACTGCATGTGGAAAAGATAAAATAGTGTAAAGTTATGTCCATATGTTTTTTCAAAATATACCACACTGGTGTTGATAGAGTACCTAGATTTCTGTAACATCAAACTAATCAAACCTTATTTGATTAGAATCAAATGAGACTTTTTACCTTGTTTGAGAGAAATCTGTAAATTTTCTAGTTATTTCTGACAATATGACAAAAAAAATCCATTATTAATATTGCTGTGCTGGTGATTTTCCTTTGGCTCTTGTTGATGGGTGATAAAAAATTCTCTATGGAGTACAAATCCTGCTCTCACACTCAGCTGAATAGCTTCAAGGACCTCACAAAGGATTAAATGAAAACTTTTGATACTTGGCAGTTTTTGCTACCAGGGGCTCTGTTTTGATGCAGCACACAGCAGGCAAACTGGCATTTCCCTGGGATGCCCTGAGACTATTTTCTCCTTTTCTGTCGCCCCGCCTGCTTGGAGCAGGTCGTCAGCTTGGCACCTGTGTTTTGTAATATTTCTGTCACTTTCTATAGTGGAAGCACACCCACACAAACCCTCGTTTCTTTTGTACTTTTAATTTATGTTCTTAAACCAGCAAATCAGACAAAAAGTAAAGGTTTATTTATTTATTGATCTTGGCCACCCAAGTAGCCTGTGAGGTTGTTTCCAACCAGCTGAAAGCGGTTGACCTGTGGTCTGTATTAAGAGTGACAATGCTGCTGGCAAGCTGCAGTGTGGTGCAGCCAGCAACAGCCTTTTACAAAACAAACAAAAAAAATCCCATCCTAGCTGTCTTGGGGTGATAGGCAGGGTACACCCAGGAAAGGTCAGCAGTCTATTAGAAGGTTAAAACAGAGAGATAGGCAGTCATTTACACCTACAGCCTATTTAGAATCACCAGTTAATCTAATGTGCAAGTCTTTGGACTGTGGAAGGAAGCCAGAGTGCCCAGAGAGAACCGATACAAACACAGGGAGAAGATGTAAATACAACACCGGAGGGCCCCAGCTAGTGGATTCAAACCCCGGATCTTCTTGCTGTGAGGTGGTGCCCAACTGTAGGGTCATTTCATATAAAAATCAGTCTGAGCCTGGTGTCAAAATGTAAATAAACAGAGGAACTTTCATATGCTATAACTTAGTTTGACCAGCCATCAGCCCCACATGGTGATATGACCCTTTAATGCACTTTTACAAGTTTTTGCCAGTGAATTATGAGAAAACACATAAAACATCTAGGGTGCCTGTGCTCATTTCTGTTAATCTACATTACAGATATTAAACTGGTGTAGTTAAACTATGACACATCCCATGATATTGATGTGCAAAAAATGTTATAGATAAATGTTTCAGATTTTGGGTTTAGATTGTTACATTTGACATGTGTGTGAAACTGATTTGGTTGCAGTTTTAAAGTTTAAATCTGCTTTTCAACTCTGAAAATTTCATATAGCTGGCTCCTGTGCTTATGAAGTTAGTATTGGTGAAGATCAAAGATGATATAAATGAATGAATGAACAAAGAAATGAATAAACAAATAACATGTACCAAATTTCATCCCGCCCCTGTGTACCTCTTAGGCCTGTAACTATGACAGTTTTCATACAAATACATTAAAATTTGCATGGCTTTTTAGATTTAGACTTATTTAGAATTATTCTGATCTTTAGGGGGTCAGGTGGGAGGCACTCACTGATTTTCCATGGAATAACACTGTAGTGTAAATAAAAGGACATGATGGACTATCCATTAAATAAGGTCTGTACAGTTCAATGAAAAACTCAGCTAATCCAACTTGTATTCACAATAGCTACATCTATGCACAGGTGCAGAAATGTACTTACACATTTTTGACAAATTAATTTTTAATTTACTGTCTCAGCTCCTGTCACAAACATGAAAACTGCCAGAGGAAAAATAATTTCCCACAGAATTTCATTTTGGTTCTATAGCTCCACAGGGCTCCATTCATTCTGGACTGTTTCGTAAGCACCCTCTATAAAACAAGGAAGTCCAGAGAGCTGGAGGTCTGGATTATAGTTGAAGTGCTCTGGTAACATTAACAAGAATGTCAGGACCCAAAATTTCCCAGCAGAAGATTGCTTTTTAATGACACAGTTCACTGTAATCACTTCATCTCTCTGTGGTTTTAATGGTGGCAGATCAGTGTTAAACCTTATAATTAGCACAACATGTACAAATTGCAAAGAATGATATCCCTTTAAATGTAAATATGAACTGATTGAGCTCTGTGGTACCCCAGTGTAATAATACTTAAATTATAAATACTGTCAGTATGTTGTTTTCTGGAATAACACAGTTGTAATGAACACTAATGCCTGTAGGGGACACTAGCAGGACTTTTAGACTGATGGTGTTGTCACTTTACCCTACTCGCAGCCTGGAGGAGACGTTTCTGTGAATTAGATCCTGTAAAGTGGAAAAATGAATGCTGTTCAGCCCAAAGAACACACACACACACACACACACACACAATCTTACAGCCATTACTCCATGGAATATTTACATTG
>VUQH01003712.1:21615-34984 GCA_015106775.1 Etroplus canarensis | reverse complement strand
GTGTGTCCTTTAAAAAATGTGAGTAAACTGGATAAATGGAGGACAAAAGAAGAAGTGTCAGGCCTGAAAAACTATCTACAGCAGATGAACAGTGTCTAAAAGTCACGTCCTTAAGAAACAGGAAAAAAAATCCAGCAAAGCTCTGACACGGGACCTGAGAGAAGCATCTGGACCTTCAGTTGAGCCCCCTTCTGTTCACTGATCCCTCGTGAGAAATGATCTCAGGTGAAGGGTGGCTGTCAAGAAACCTTTCTTAAGGAAGGGAACCAGGGAGAAAAGGCTGAGGTATACCAAAATACACAAGAACTGGACTGAAAATTAGTAGCAATAGGTCTTATTTTAAATGCACTGGCACTCATACAGCACTTTTCTTCTCTAACTGAGCACTCAGAGCACTTTTTACTACAATCCTCATTCACCCATTCACACAGCACTTTATTCTATCCCTTTAGGCACATTTAACTATCATGCACACATTCACATTCTGATGGATGCATCGGGAGCAATTTGGAGTTTAATGTCTTGGCCAAGGATGCCTCGGCATGTAGGCCGGTGAGGCCGGAGATTGAGCCGCCACCCTTCCTGTTGGAAGACAACCCGCTCTATCTCCTGAGCCACAACCACCTCATATTATGGAGCGATGAATCCAAATTTGAAATTTCTGCTTCAGATTATCATCAATATGTATACTGGAGGTCAGGAGAGAGGTACAAAAGTCTGCAGCCATCTGTAAAACATGGTGGAAGCTGTGTCATGGTTTGGAGCTGCATTTACGCCAGTGGATTTGGGGGATCTTGTCAAAAGTGAAGGAATTATGAATGAAGGAAAGTACTGTCAGATCCAGTACGTAATAATATCTTAAAAGCGTCTGATGAGCATGACCATGATTCCAAATACCCTGCAAATGCAGTAAAAGCCTACCTGGATAGAAAAATACACACACCAAAACACTATCAGTCATGGACTGGCCTTCCCAGAGCCCCTCACCATTAGTAGTGTGAGATCACCTTGACAGAGAACACAACAAAAGGCAGCCAACATCCAAAGAAGAAAGAAGAACCAGGAAACCCTGCTTAACCCCAGAGCACGAGTGACGTTCATGTTTAAGCACATTTAAGTTCCAAACTTGTACAGCTGGAGTTAATAATTCTTCTATAAATGTTACTGTGAGAGCAGTCATAAATATTCTAACAGGCTTCAGGACCACTCTGGTTCCCGAATTATTTTCATGGAGAGGAAAAAAAAGAAACAAAAGAGAAAAAAAAACAACCCTTTTTCCCTTCTACAAATCCCACCCCGAGTATATTATTCGATCACTGAATTTCGGCTACAGTTTTCCAGTTCATCCCAGCTGACGGGAACACCTCGTGGGCACTTTGTGAGGTGCTAAAATCTGCTCATTCACATGCAGAGTTGGATGAAAAGCTAGCTTGTGACAAGGCAAGAGAATCTGACAGACATAGGAAGGACAGCAAGTACAGCAGCAGAATAAGAATGCAACAGTCCACGTCCGGCACTTTGGCACGACACCTCGAGCATAAGAATTGAACTGGAGGAGAGTGTCGGATGCAGCATTAATCATAAGAATGAAGAGGAAAAGAGATGCAGGGAAACAATCTGCATTTTTATTGTGTGTTTACTTTATTCCAGTGTTTCTATATAAAGCCACTTAACTACGAGTTCTAACCACAATGCATCTGCATTACTGACAGAAATAACAAGGGGGTGGAAAGTTTCTAAAAACAATCCATATTCATTTGGAGAAAAGAATAGCTCATTACCAGAAGCTCATTATCAAATATCTGGAAAATAATGATCCTACAAATGTCAATAAAAATGGCATCATTTAGTCAATTTGGTGGCTGACGATCCATTCAGAAATACCAGATTTGTTTCAATTTGGCTTCATTGATTATTTTGTCAGCTGATCGGTCTCTTTTTCAGCTGCTGCGAATGAGCTCAGGGATGGCAGTGCGAGCGTAGGGCCGAGGATCGAAAACCGGTCAGGGAGATGGAGGGCGCAGCACAATGAAGCCCGCATACAGCCAATAAGTCTGCGTGTATACAGCATCTGTCTGTGTTCCCACAGACACTGACGGATGCACCGGAGAGCACAAACTCATAGAGAAGCCCTGTGAAAACGACTGCCCGTACCGGCTGCAAAACGTGGGAATAAATCAGAGCTCCGTTGACTTCAGACAGGAAAAGAGAACTGGAATCTTGGTAAGAATTGAAGTGCACTCAAGTGTTCATTTGAAGTTCACAGTCGAATGCAGCTACTCTGATTATCTTCCCTACACTTCGCACACAACTAATTATTAACGAATGCATATGGTTTGATTTTTGCTGCAAAGCGAATGACCAGCGTTTATGAAAATAAAAGTCCCCATACTTTTCCGTCCCCTTGTGAGAGTTTGAACAATGAGGTGGCACAGAAAATCTTTACTGTCTTTAACTGAAGTGATTCTCCACTGATGTAGCATCACAACTGCTGCTATCATTAAAAACAGCTCAGGGTGTTAATCGCATATACGGACTGAGCTCACGTGTGACTCACTCGTCAGCGCCACCTACACATAACACCTACGGTAGATTCTATGACATCCTGTTCTAAATCCACAGTCACTGCTCTCATGCACATAGTATACTACCCACCAAGCATCACACACCCACAGCCACAGTTTTCTGGGAAAGCTCTGTCCGGCCAGTCACGGCAGTTATAGAGCCCAAACTAATCAATAAAAACTGGGCTGTTTATTCTGAATGATGTGGTTCACATGGCATGGTTGTTGATGCCAGACGAGCTGGTCTGAGTATTTCAGAATCTGCTGATCCCCTGGGATTTTCCTGCACAAACATCTCTAGGGTTTACAGAGAATGGTCTGAAAAAGAGAAAATACCCAGTGAGCAGCAGTTCTCTGGGAGAATACGCTTTGTTGATGCCAGAAGTCAGAGAATGGAGAGATTGCTTTCAACTGACAGGAAGGCAACAGTACCTCAAATAACCACTTGTTACAACAAAGGTACACGGAAGAGCATCTCCGAATGCACAACATATGGAACCTTGAAGCAGATGGGCTACAGTAGCAGAAGCCCACACTGGGTGCCACTCCTGTCAACTAACAACTGACAGGAGTGAACTGAGGCTACAATTCGCATGAGCTCATTAAAACTGAACAGAAGATTGGAAAAATATTGCCTGGTCTGATGAGTCTTGATTTCTGCTGCAATATTTGGATGGTAGAGTCAGAATTTGGCGTAAACAACTCGAAAGTGAGGAGCCAACGTGCCTTGTATACAGGGTGTGATTTGCCAGATGGGGAAGGTGGGAAATGATGGGGAATGCCCCCCCTCGGTTTACATGTCCCTGCTGAATACAGTACCATCTGACAAAGTGTCTGATTGGCAATGGCTTCATTTTTCAGCATGACACTGATCCCAAACACAGTTCCAGCGCAGTAAAAGCCTACCTGGACAGAAAAACACACAGTGGAACACTATCAGATGTGGATTGGCCTCCCCAAAGTTGAGACCTCAAAATTCCTCAAAATTACTGAAGTAGAATGGGATCATTTTGACAGAGAAGAGAACAATAAGCAGCCAACATCCAAAGAAGAGCTTTGGAATGTCCTTCAAGAAGCCTGGAGAACTATTCCTGAAGACTACTTAAAGAAATGACAAGAAAGCCTGGCTAAGAGAGATCAGGCTGTGTTAAAGTATGAAGGTGGTCATACCAAATATTGACTTTCAGGCTGGTTAGAATTGTATTTCCATTTCTGTTGTCACACATCAATAAGTCGTTGCACCCCTTTCTAATTTCCCCAGCAACATATAAAGAAATGAGGGGTGTCTCAAGACTTTTGCACAGTACTACAAGTCGGCTGTGCCAGAGTAAACCACTTGGCCAGAGAGTGGATACCAAACGGCACATATTTCGGGTGCCCCCTTCTCCCCAAAGGGTCACCACAGCGGATTAATCCGCATGCCCTACCTGATTCAACCCTCCCTGGTGAGAGGGGCTTGTGTCCTCACCTGGGATTGAACCATTGCCCTTTTGCTTGCAAGGCCAATGTGTAAACCACTACACTACAGGGACACTACGAATGCAACTGCACATACTGTACAGCAAAAGTAAACGAAGTGTTCTCAATGTAACAGGAGGTTTTATATTTCGGATTCTTCAAAGTCACCTCCTTTTGCTTTGACAGCATTTCTGAATGATTTTCCACATATGCTTTTTCGTAACAATGAGCTCCAGCTCATCCTATAGCACGTCAGTTGGGTTTAGGACGGCTGCTTGTGGCAGATGGGTCATCATCTAAAGTAGCGCTCCATCAGTGTCTTTCCTGGCCAAACAGCTCTGGGAGGGCCCGGTGGTGTGCTTTGGTTCGTCGCCCAGTTAAAACACACACTGCTGCCTTCAGTGCTGAACAAATCTCCAAGTACGGCAGCAGTAAAGGGCTGTTTGCTGTACAACCCTACCTCAGCACAACAGAGAGGCAAGAGATTCCAGTGGTTAATGTTTGACAAGGCTTATCTGCTAGCTGAAAACTATTCCAGGTGGCCACCTCTTGAACATGGCAAACCTAGTGCCAACACTGAGCAAAGCTGTCATCAAGGCAAACAGTGGGTATTCGAACCAAAAATATGCATTCTGTGTTGTTTCTTGCAGCTGCAAGTAAAAGTTTGTGTCCCATTTCTGATATTAAAAACAGAACGTCAGCGAGCTCGTCCGGGCTCACGATCCCTCACACTTCACAGATCATTTTAATGTGTGAAGCACAGAAAGAAAGTGAGAAGCTTTCTTGTCGATGTCTGGTTGTGTTAAACTAATGAGAATCAAAATCCACTGAGAAGTCAAGGAGGCTCACAAACAGCCATATCCTGGACAAATTAATGTTGTTCAACACAAAAAGGAAAGTGTTTGAGTTCAGGAGTATTACGACTGCACGGCCAGTAGTAACCACAGCTGTAAAAAGCATGAAATGAGTGCATCAGCACCACAGCACTGACTGTATTACTGATGTTAGTGTAATACTGATAGGAAGGCCAATATGTGAGGCAGACAACAGGGCTCCTCCCTCCACGATTACGACCAATCAATCATGCTCAACGCCATATAACAGGACAAAAGCGGTAAGCAACATGTGTGGCAAAGCCATGTTTCAAGAGATCACGGCACTACTGTAGTAACAGCAGGTCTACCACCTAAAACAAGAGAACCACCAAAAATCTGCCAGCATGGGAGGAACTGAGAACATAGGAAAGCAACAGTGGAATGTTGCAAATTGCCCTTTATGTTTTCCACTCGTTAAACACGTGAAGTTATGCTGATCGGGTTGGAGAACCAGGTGATTGCCCTAGTTCTTGCCTGCCAGGACCTAATGCCACACCTTCACTGTGGCCCTAGCTCTTGACAGGCCCTAACCTAGCTTGTGACACTATTATGCCATAAATAAACCTAATGAAGGCATGTATGTACAGACAGCAGAGGGGCACACACACTCATTTTATGAACATTACAATCCAGACCAATACTCTCTGGAGTGGCAGAGTGAGTTATGGAGGGACAACTTAGCAAGGCATGAACTCGTGAGTCCTTCAGCCAGATGAACTAAAAACGACCAGATGTTCATACAAGCCCTAAAAGCAGGAAAACAGATCCTGATGAAATAGATGGAATTGCAGTATTATAATTTGTGTATGTATAAAGGAAAACCACCCTTCACTGCATATCTGAAAGAGAATCTTTATTATCTGCTTTGATCCTCTTCTGCAGCAAAGGCTGCAGCAAAACGTTTCCACCAACTCAATCCAGCCTGAAAGAAGTTCATCCTATCTGAACATTCAGAACACACTGGCAAACTGGCAGCCATTCAAAATACACTTGCAGATTTTCCAACAGTGGGATGGTTTGTTTTAAAGACTTTTTGAAATACTTAGGCTTAAAGGAGCCACAGACTTAAACATCAGACATAAGACCCTGAATGCCAGAAAACCTCTTGACGAAGCCACCCATCAATCCCTAAGGAAGTCCTAATCACCTAATGTGGAACTCTAATAGATCTGAAGGTGTGATAAATGTCGGGGTATACTTACTGTATCCAGGTGAGTGATATGTTCATTTATTCAAATGATTAAAATGGAACTCGTTATATTATTACAGTTCTACAAATGTAAAACTATCATTGTTCAAACATGTTGACAATGTGCATAATTTCCAACCCAGCTCCCACAGAGATACAGCAGTATAATCCTGACTAAGTGGGCTAATGCTCCAGGACTTTGTTGTTTTATTACTTGGTGCTTTTTCCTCCTACCCACTGTCCTGATGAATAATATAATACATCCCTTCCTGTCCATGAAATATATGTGGAAGAATACATTTTAAAAATGCCATGTTTAGGTGAAACTACACTTTAAGAAGATGCTTTAAGGCATCCCCATATGTTCTGAATGTTGATTGTTTTACTATAATTTCACATACACTCATGATTATTAAGGATGATAACGATTCACATAATTAAACAAGGTGCGTGTGTCATGTCTTAAAATATATTTTTACCCTTGTATTTTACCATAAACTGTATATAAAAGATGGACACGGCAACTGTGATATCACACAGTCACACTAACTCAGATCTAGAACTCAAAATAAATAATATATTAGTGGAAAATTCAAACTCCAAATCTCCTGAATTTAAAATTTTAGTTCTTAAATTCTGTTCATGGAATCAATCAACTTTTCACTCTACCTGATGTTACTCACAAATGTGTTAACCCTATGCAGCCTCTTTTTTAAATAAAGGAAATAACACAAGAAGTGGTCAATATTAATAAATCAGAGAAAACCTCTAAAATTACTGTGCCTATAGTGTTGAAACTTGTTTCCTAAAACTGCATAAAGATTCTTTTTAACTGGTGGCTGGTAGTGTGCAATGCACCACTACTGCCAGAAAGTGGCGGTAATGCACCAATACGCTGTTTGCCAACCACCATTCAAGATACTGATTGTAAAAATAAAATCATTTATAGCCTTCCAGAATTAATTAATACTATTGTGGCTATCAACAGAGCAGAAAGACTACCGCTAAGATCTTAGGTCCAAAATATCTTTGTATTTAATTTTTGGAACTGAAAATGGAAGTTTGGCTCAGACTTTAGTGTAAAACTGATTTGTACCACTGGATGGTTTAATGAGTCAGTGTCACGTCAGGTGTACATTAGACGAAGAAGAAGTAATGCAATGGCGAAACAGATGCTGGAGGGACAGGTATTCTAGTGAATCTGCCAGCAAACAGTGTCTGAAGCACCTGAACCAACTCTGCTCCCAATAGGGGTCGCCACAGCGGATCATCTGCATCCATCTCACCCTATCCCTGGCATCCTCTTCCCTCACACCAAACCTCTGCATGTCCTCCTTCACTACAGCCATGAATCTTCTCTGTGGTCTTCCTCTTCTCCTCCTGCCTGGCAGCACCTGAACCAACTCCCAGATAGAAATCACACTCGGCTGTATGGTGGGAAAAATGTTGCACTTGTTTAATGCAGCACTGTCCACTCACCATGGCGCTAACTGTGTGGCACAAACAGAATAAGTGCATAGAGTAGGTTTAGCAGCTGCTCTTCACCTCCGTGCAAACACAGTGGGTGAGACAGAAAGAGACAGCAGGGAGTGAACCAGATTTCCAACATGAAGAGAAAGTTTATACCAGCCAGAGAGCAGCGAGTCACTGTGAACAACAGCAATGGATGTAATTAATTAGTGGACATGAGCACAGATATCAGCTGAATGGTTAAAAAGGATTTCAGTAATTACTTTTCCATTTATTCTCTAATCCTTTTTAAAAACTTAGCTTTTTGAGCTGCTTTATGTGTAACTGATGATAACAGATGGATAGGATAGTATAACAGTAGCTTTATATTAAGGGTTGTAGCTTTTGTCAGTGAGGGTTGTTGAGATTCAGCAGAGCTCATCTTACAATAATACAGTTACTGGGTGTTAGTAGCACTTCTTAGCTACCTGCCAAACGTTACCTGGAGGATCTCAGATCCATAAATCAGTTTATTATCCGATTTAGACAGGAACCTATTCCAGCTGTCACAGGATGAGAGGCACCTGAACAGATCACCAGGTCACCAACAGAGGCACAGTTTAATTATAAATTAATAACTTACTCCAGTTACTCTAACGAGCATGTCTTTGTACTTTGGGAAAACATAAAAACTCTACAGAAATGTCCTAGCTGGGCAGGAAGATTAAACCCAAAACCTTCTTGCATTAATTCATGCGTGCTAACTGCTGCACCACCTCGATTTGAGGACAACTTTTGCTTTTTTCTTGCTTCTTAATACAGGAGCAATTCCACAACTGCTTTCAGATAAAACAGCGTCACCTAGTGGTGAAATCTGTACTGAAACTTGGACATTTCGAGTTCCAATTGGCACCTTTAAAGAACATAACCAGACAATGTTAGCTACTACTGTACAAGCAAGAGAAATGTGGAAATCCAAAGACTACTACAGATATCAAAAAGTTATGAAAAATATATAAAAATGAGGTCCAGTGCATGTAAAACTAGCATGTGACCATATAGAGTCACTTGAGAGCAGGTGGAAGTAGTATTTTTGCCTGAACGTTTCAATCCAGGGTAATAAAGTTTTCATTAGCTGCAGCTTTTCGGCTCATTGATGCCACCGTTGTAGTAGAAAGTGAAACTGAACCAAGTTTGTAACTAATAAATAGCCATTGTCACAATCCATACCTTTCACCGTGATGGACACACCCATCAGTGCCTCCCGCAGAGCACTCCTCTTCTTCCACCTTCCTTCCTCTGTGTTGTACATCTCCACCACCTTCAAAGGGCTCTGATCCTCTCCCACCCCTCCCACCACCACGATCTGCTTTCCAAGGACCGCCACGGCCGCCCCAGCACGAGGGGTGGGCATGGGGGGCAAGCTTATCCACCGGTCCCCCTGCAAATGGCGAGTAGGAGGACAGGTCAGCTGTCCAAGCATCTGGTTATGTTTATATCTGTGATCAGAGTACATTAAGAAGCACAGGTCAAAGTATACAGCTCATGTGTAACACAGTTCAGAATGCACACCTACTATTTATCTACTGATTTAAAAAGCATATTTAAGTCTTCAAAGGGTCACAGACAGCATTTGGCGGCTTGCACCAGGAAATTCTAAGCCTTTGTTACATGGTTAGCATCCTAATATTGTGTAATCTTTCATTGTATTCTTTACATTACTGATTTCATTAACAGAGTGAATGTGTTGTGCCATGTTTTACCAAATTTACTCATAATAGCCCTTTGTAAATTTCTCCACTTCCACTTAGAAAACAGCAAACCATCAGATGCAGCGTCATACCTCAGGAGAGTAAAGCTCCAGGGATGGGCAAGGCCTCCCCGCAGCATCGCAGCCCCCCAGCATGTACATATGGCCCCCCACCTCAGACAGAGTGTGGTAGACACGGCCGCTGGGCAGACGTGCCAGGCTCTGCCAGTGAAACTCTTGGGCGCTGGGCACCGCCATGACCTCAGCACCCCGCTGTGAACCTTCCGAGGTTTGGGGGGAGGCGGAGGCTTCGGTATTAAAGAGCTGAAGCAAACGTAAGCAGCAAGACTGTGAGTTTAGTTAAAGGCCTCCTCTCCTCTGGATGGTCGACCACCCCACACTGGGCCCTGGAGAGAAAACACGAGCCAAGAATGGACTCAGTATTGCAAAACAGCACAGAGTAAAAGAATGAATCAGTTTCTGTGTGCAGTGGTGGTATAGTATAGTTTAGTTGTATTTATAGTACTTCAGTACTTTATTTCTAAGGTCAAGCAGGATGAAAAGCCCAGCTCAGCTACAAAACCAGCAGATCTTAATGCCAGCCCACATAAGCTGATGGCTCGGCTGACACCCATCTACCTATCCACTTGGCTGCTTTAGTCTGTCCACATTTGCAAGCCACTTTGTAACCCACCTCCACCCTAGCTCTTTCATACTTATTCTAATTTAATCAGCATCATATGCTTTATAATGGATTAAGTGTACTTATGTTGAGCGTTGTCATTTTTATGCGCCTCTGTAGGTCCACTCAATCGTATATAAGGGAGAAATCCACTTTCTACTGAGTGCGGAGCAGTAAAGCTAAGATAAACATACAAAATATTACATTTTTATATAGGAATGCATACAGCATGAGCAGTGCCACACATAACAGCAATGTCTGTTAAAGGCGTTTTCATGCAAAGACACATAATTGCAATGACAAACACCAGACAGGCTGAACTGCAGTGTTTGCCGTATCATTAACAACCTGACATGTTTTATATGTTTTGTCTTTGATGACTCAACTTCTTGTTCGGGTTGTTATATAAGATGGGTGGCGAGAAGCTGAAGTCAAGACCCATCATTTTAACTTAGATTAGTTCTTTCTTCTGTGTCCCTCAGCAGGTCTTCAGCTGATGTCCAGTGGATGGAGTGAGTTGCTGGCAAGTGGACCAGGTGAGCTGGAGTCACTTGGATGTGTCCGTCATCTGACTGGGTCTCTCTCAGAGTGCGTTTGTCGTATGGGTTTCAACGCTCCATGCCAACACAAACACCGTGAGACAGACCTGTTGGTGATTGCTGGGTTCAGCTCAGCTGGACTCTAAGGAGTCCGCGATGGTCTGACATCGCCCCTCTTGTTAGTTGTGGGAATAAATCTGTTTCTACCTCTGGTCACCATTAAAGCAGGAAATGATTGTAGCCTTCACTCATTGTTTTTGATCCAATTTCCACAGTGTATAAACAGCTTTTTAAGGTTTTAGTAGCTTTGCTAATATTCAAAAGAAGACTGATATTTTGATTTGCATTTAGCCACATGGTTCTGTTCTGGGACATCCCTGCCCATCCACATGCATATTTGGGATGGTCTTGATTCATGAAATCATTTATGCAGCTTTTTTTTTGTCTTAAAATATACAATTTATCAGTAGTACTGGGTTGGATCCCCTTTCGCCTTTAGATCTGCTTGAATTCTTCACGGTATGGGTTCAACAAGGTGCTGGAAACAGCCCTCAGAGATCTTGGGCCATGTTGACACGATAGCATCACATCCCAAAGGCGCTCTATTGAGCTGAGATACGCTGACTGTGGAGGCCATTTGTGTACAGTGAACTCAATGTCATGGTCAAGAAACCAGTTTGAGAGGATTTGAGCTTAATTACATGGCACGTTATCCTGCTGGAGGCAGCCGTCAGAAGATGGGTGCACTGTGGTCATAGAGGGATGGCCATAGTCAGCAACAATACGCAGGTAGGCTGTGGTGTCCAGAGTGTGTGAAGAATAATAACCCTGACACCATTACACCAGCAGCCTCAATCTTCATACAAGGCAATATGGACTCGTGCATTCCTGGTGTTTACACCAAATTCTGACCCAACCATCCAAATGCTGCAGCGGAAATGGAGATTCATCAGACCGGGCAATGATTTTGCAACTTTTATCGATTAATTTTGGGGAACCTGTGTGAATTGTAGCATCAGGTCCCTGCTGTTAGCTGACATGAGAGCTGCCCTGTCGCCTCACAGTAAGAAGGTTCCTGGTTCGAACCTCGGCTGGGGCCTTTTTCAGTGTGGAGTTTGCATGTTCCCGGTGTCTGCTTGGGTTTCCTTTGGGTCCACAGTCCAAAGACATGCAAGTTAGGTTAGGTGGTGACTCAAAACTGGCCATGGATGAACATGAAGTGTATAGAATAAAGCGCTGTATGAATGTATGGTTAAAATGTGACAGTAGCTTTGAGCAGTGAGTAAGACTAGAAAAGCAAGTACATGACAGGAGTGGCACTTGGTGTCGTTGATGTGGCCCATCTGCTGTTCTGTGTTCAGAGATGCTCTTCTGCATACCTTTGGTGTAACTGTTCACTGGATATTTCTCTCTTTCAGCCCCAGTCTCTGTAAACCTTAGAGCTTGTTGTGCGGTAAAAATCCCAACAGATCAGCAGTGTCTAAAATACTCAGACCAGCCCGTCTGGCACCAACTCCGATGTCACGTTCAAAGCCACTTAAATCACCTTTCTTCTCCATTCTCCTTGGTTTGAACTTCAGCATCCCATCTTGACCATGTCTGCGAGGACAAATAGCGGATGTGGCTCAGGAGGAAGGGTGAGCTGTCTTCCAGCTGGAGGGTTGGTGGTTCAATCCCTGGGCGCTCCAGTCCATGTGCCAAAGTGTCTTTGGGCAAGACGCTGAACTCCATCTTGCTCCCAGTGCATCCATGGGAGTGTGAACGTGTAGAGTAGGAAAGAGATGAGTACCACTTCAAATGCATTAAGTCACTGCCATGGTTATGATTAGATATTTGTAGTGTTGAACAAGTGTACCTAATCAAGTGGCTGGAGAGTGTATATGGTGATTTCTTTCTTATATCAGTGAAAGTTCATGTGATTGTTTCACCAGTCTCCCACAAGGTCTGGCAGGTTTATGTGTGCCTCATCAAAATGAACCATCCATCCGTTCTTATTTTCTCACACAAAGTCATGCTAATTGCTGACTCGTCTTGTGATGTAATGCACAAGCCAATGACACAAAATGCCTTCTTGTGACAGACTTGTGCAGCATGGAGATAACTGACTACAAGTTAACTGACTACAAGACCACCTTTCCCTACATCACTTTGCACGTGTGCAACTCTGACTTTAAAAATCCTCCTCTTGCATGTCGTCCTCAGACGAGCAGCAGCCACAGTCTGGGCTGAAAGTGATTCAGCATCTTCCCTGTTTAACTTTCCTTCCTTGTCGTGGTGATGCTGTGCGCTGCTGTTGTTTTTTCCTGTGTCATCCCTCAGGAGCTTTCTGTTTCCTGCGTGTAACCCACTTCTCCTGCCTACGTATGGTTTCCAGTGAGGAAAAGGGGGGGAGAGATTTGTGACAGACGTAGGAGGAAGTGTTCCAGAATGAGCCCACGATGCACTGCAAGGCTAACTCTGACTGCATCACAGAGTGTATCATCTTAAGTGCAACCTGGTCTATGCATGGATAGTGGATAACATCGGTCAGTAATGCCAAACTCAGTTGTGTTTTGAGGTCACGGGAAGGAGATTTCAGCGAAAATGTGACTGCTGTGATTAAACACACTCCCTCAGCAGTTTATCCTTTAAAGCTTCAGATCTCCTTTCAAGCCTGCGCCCCTCCCCTCTCTGCCCTTCTCTGTCCATTTTACCGCCACGCTTTATCTACCTGTCACACCTCTGATCGCCTCGCAGACGGAGAGAATAAAGGACGAAGGGCGACGATAAAAGAGGACTGTCCTTCAAAATAAAATCTCACCCCGTTTTATTGTGCAGGGATAGGTTGCCATAGCAACAGTTAGGCTTTTCTCAAGAGGTGCAG
>VUQH01003712.1:6352-21298 GCA_015106775.1 Etroplus canarensis | reverse complement strand
TTTTTTTTTTTTTTTTAATTAACTGCTTCAACAGCTTGAGATCAACAGTAAGCCCACCAGCATCATGTGAAGTCATTTCCAATCAGCATGCCTCCAAGTTGAAACTTTTAATTAGATTGCCTTGCAACCCTCCCTCTGCTGTCACTGTGCAGGGATTCTAAATGTAAAGCCTTTAAATGAAACATAATGAAATGCGTGTCAATGTCTTACCACCCATTACTGTCTTATCGACCTTCCATCCAACTCTGAATGACAATAAGCATCACTTGTGATAAACAGGTTGCAGATGAGGAGGAACACGTGAATTCAGTCGCGGACACATGAATATGCAAACGCTGAGATTGCAAAAGCTAACCTGAAGCCAAGGCCCCAATCCAGTCGGCAAGAACGTTTGATACAACAAACACGTTGAGATGACTAAACTGGATCCAACTGCTCCGCCATGCAAGTTAATCCCTTTTTAATCAAACCTGCAAGGAGGAAATCCAGCACTACTCGTCCTCAGGGAATCGTCTGATTTTACTTGCACATTTATTCTCACGTTATTTGTTACAATGTTGCTTTCAGAAATAATGCAATTAACATCTCCCGCATGAATGTCTGGGAAAAACTTATTTAGTTAGTTTCACTGAAAGAATTTTAAGGTTCTTCTTCTTCTTCTAAATTTTATTAGCGGTTGGCAAACAACAAAATAGCGCTTTACCGCCATCCACTAGTATCCGGTCCACCTGTGTCATCCTTGCAAAGGGCCTGCGATCCTGGCGTCATCAGCCAAGGCCGCGGGCCCGACATCAAGGACATCCTTTCTTTACGCACAAACTTATATAGGAAGAGAACAGCAAACAACTGGTTGGTGTCAATATATAGCACTGTGTGAGTTTTGAACCTCTTGTCTTTACAGTTTCCTTCAAAGGAGCCACACTTGCTTATAATTTTTTAAAAGTGGTCTTGAGCAATCATTCTCCAGGCTTTCTGAAGGCCATTTAAAATTTTCCTTTGGACATCGGCTACTTTTCCACTCATTTTCAGACCATGAATTATGACTGCAGCAAAATGCCATCAAATTCTGATGCAATATTATCTGGAAAGCATCTGATATGCTTCATTTTTCTGTATGACAATGGTCCTAAACACACTGCCAATGTAGTACATGCCTACCTGGATAGAAAAACAAAATGGAAAACTATCAGTCGTGAATTGGCCTCCCCAGAGCCCAGACCTTAGCATTACTGAAGCAGTGTGCGATCATTATGACAGAGAATGGAACAAAAGGCAGGGGGAGATAAAGACAGCCTCCACGTGGCCTCACCTGCAAGTAGCTAGAGAGTAGTTGCAAGGTTGCATGCTCTTAAGTGAAACCAATGTCTTCACAGCATCTACAGACACAAGAGCTAGTGCTCCTACAGCTCAATATTGAAGGCCTCACCAGTCCCAAGCTTAACATTCTTGAGCAAATAGCCATCAAAATCAGTGCAACAGTAATTATCCTTCAGGAGACGCACACAGAAAACAAGACCATCCTGAGGGTCCCTGGGTACACCTGGGTACTCGGCTCATTGGAAAAGCACCACCAACCCAGACCTGGCATTTGCAAAATTCCATACCAGCCAGCCCCTCCCAGTCAGACGTGTCCTGGATATATTCCCACGGTCACACCACCGACCCTCGCTTATGACCATTCCATCCCTAGCACAACTCGTGAAAGGGAGGCCCGTCAAGCGATGGAACTTCCGGAAAGCCAAATGGGCTGACTTCACAAAACAAGTGGACAGGGTTGTTTGCCAGTCTGCCGCACTCACGTCCCAATAACCTGAACGAAGCCTATGACTCTTATTGCAAGATGCTTCTGTCCGCTGCCAAGAAGTGCATCCCACGTGGTGTACGCAAAGCCTACATCCCCTGCTGGGATAGCGAATGCGAAGACCTACTTCTTGCCCACACAGCGGCACAAACCCAGGAAGAAAGGGAGAGGGTAACAGATGAACTATTCAGCAGGTTAAATGAGAAACACAAACAGCGATGGACAGAGACTGTTAAATCACACACTCTAGTCACAGGGCATGACAGACCCTGAACAAGTGGACAGGCAGATCCACCACTCCAACACACTGTCCTATCACTACAAATTCCATCATGTCTCTCCTGCTGAGTAATGGTTGTTTCCCTAATGGAGAAAAGGACTTCACTAGAAACACATCTGCAAGAGTCCAGGAGCTGCTCAGGGCCCCCAGGTGTGACTCCAACCTATCCATGGATTTCACAACATCGGAAATCGAGCTGGCTATCAAACACCTGGAGACGGGAAAGGCCCCAGGCGTAGCTAGCATCCACCCAGAGTATATAAAACACCAAGGCAAAAAGACAAACAACTGGCTGTGCTCTGTCCTCTCTTCCTGTCTACCTCTCTAAAGACATAGACATCCTCTCCTCGTCCTCCTCCCTGAAGAACTGGCACCTTAATCTCAGTGTTGCTAAGATTGTAACAACAATGTTCCACCTCTGCAACAGAGAAGCAGCTCGTGAAATGAAAATCATGATTAACAACATCCAGCTACAGTACCAGCCCTCCCCCACATATCTCAGTGTGACGCTAGACAGAACACTGTCATTTAAACAACACCTGGACAGTCTCAAGGTAAAGACCACCAGCCGTACAACACTAATACGTCGTCTAGCCGGCACCACTTGGGGTGCATCTACCAAGACACTGTGCATTTCCACCACGGCCCTGGTATTCTCTGCCGCTGAATACTGTGCCCCAGTCTGGTGCCGGAGTCCCCACGTGAAAAAACTGGACACTGCCCTCAACTCTGCTCTACGAACTGTCTCTGGATGCCTAAGAGCCACTCCCACCAACTATCCACCTGTTCTTGCCGGTATAGCCCCTCCAAATATCAGATGGGAAGCAGCCACACTGGCTTTAGCACAAAAGGCACAGCAGAGTGAATCCCACCTCCTACACAGGATCGTAGCTAACACCCCAAAGTCCACTTGCTGTAAATCTCGCTGCCCCTTTACTGGCCAAGCCCATGGACTGCTCCACACATCACCTGGCATGTCCAATTCCATCTGGGTCAAAACAAGATGGAGAGACCAGTGGACATCTGTGGAAACCTCAAGGGTGCACCAGTTCGTTGAAGACCCCACAAATGTACCTGGTCAGCATCTGCTCCACAAGCAAAGGACAACACTCAACCGCCTTAGGTTAGGGGTGGGCTGCTTCGGAGTGCTGCGCTGGGGTCTGACCAACAGTGCCCAGTGCAAATGCAGGGACCCATCACAAACCATGGACCACATATTGACCAGCTGCCCAAAACACCAGTCACTGAATGGCACCCAAGGTCTCATTGACCTAGACAACAACACCCTGGAATGGCTGGCATCAGCATAGATGACCGTTTGAGTACATATGACAGAAGAAGAACAAAAGGCAACCAACATCCAAAGAAGAGCTTTAGAATGTCCTTCAAGAAGCCTGGACAACTATTTCTGAAGCCCGCTTGCCTAAGGAGCTGTTTTGAAGTATAAAGGCAATCAAAGCAAATATTGACTTTCAAGCTCATTAGAGCCAAAAATAAACTGTCTTTGTATTACATATTATTTCCATTTCTATTTGCGTGTTTCAATAAACGTTTCACCTATTTTCCATTTTACTAATAAAATATAATGGAATAAGGGGTGGATCAAGATTTTTGCATAGTGTTGTATTTCCACGGATATCTGTGTTATTCTAAATTGGCCAAAACCAGAAAACCAAGTCCCCTAGTTGGATGAAGAAGGCTTTGAAGCCACTAAACGAACACGCAGGTCAGGAGAACATATACAATCACATGATCTGAGTGCACAACATGCAATGTGTAGTGGTTAGGTAAGGTAAAAGGTAGAAACATGCTGCCACCATGGGCTCTGAGATAGGATGTCACTGTTTAAAACCAGGTGTCCTGACCACTACATCTACTAGTCTTACATAATGCCAATCAGATTTGAAATCTGATGGAGGCAAACCTTTAAATTGGCAAAATATCACTAATACAGCCTCCTTCCAAATTATTGGAGCAGAAATGCCAATTCATCAGTTTTTGAGAAGAGAGATCAGAGTTTCGCCTTTTATTCCCCAGTATTTGCAGCTAGATATGCAAACAACAGAAAATAACACATTTTGTATCAAACCAAGCAGCTTTTCAAGTGAACCTAAGTATTGGAACATGACAAGCAACAGGTGTTTCACAAGATTTATTGTTTAACAGTCACAAACGACCTCCAAAGAGCAGGGGTGAAACTATCACAGTCGAATGCTCCAAGAAGACTTGGAGAACAACAATGTAGAGGCCGCACTGCAAGATGCAAACTACTCGACAACAGTATAAGCAGGAAATACAGATTGGAATTTGCAAAGAGTACACAGTTGAGTCACAACTTTTATGGACTGATGAGACTAAACTCTGTATCATTATCTGTATTTTCTATCTTTCGTATTTATATTTATATATACTTAACGCGTGTCTGTAAGATGCAGTTATTGCAAGCAAGGGATATGCAATCAGATAAAGTATTTTTTAAACTTTTAGTTAAAAATTCAGTTCCAATACTAACACTCACTTGAAAAACTGGTTGGCTGGTTGGCTGTACATACCAGTGAACAAAAGCTGAAACTCTGATCTCTCTTCTTATATTCATCTTCTGCTCTCACAGACAAATGTTAGCAAAGACTAATTAATTGGCTCTGTTGCTCCAATGCTTTTAGAGGGGACTGTATCACAAAAAAACTGAGACTAATGACTTTTAGTTTTGTAAGTTCACAAAATTACACCAGTTAACTACTTTCAAAAGTCTTTTTTAAATATAAATACAAGCTAGATGTTTCAGTTTTTAGTTTACTCTTAATTAATTGCAATATCCTTGTGTGGGAGCCAAGCAGATGTCCCATTTCTACACCACAGTACACCTTGACTTCTGACCAGGCAGTTTCTCCAGGCTTCCTGTGCCTTGCTCTCTCTTTTTCTAAACTGTCATGGTTTTCAGCTATTTTAGGGCTGAGCTATCAGGACAGTCATTGAGAATTTATAGAAGCGTGGATCCTTATGTAACTCTCATTTTAACATTTATACACACCGTTAAGAGCTTACACTTCACAAACCATGCCTGACTGAAATCAAAAGCTGTAACTGTGACGTCAATTCCACTGAATCTCCACAGTAAAGACGGCGGTTCAGGATGCAGAACTGATGCAGAGAATGGTAGAACAGGCTATATGAATGAATAAACTCTTACCCTGACCGCTGAAACAAGAATTCAGCTGCAGAAGCAGCAATCCAACACTGTGAAAATACTCCAGAACAAGTAAAATGTATTATTTATTTACTTTCAGCTATTTTCAGCAAAGATAAAAGTGTTCAACGTGCAGAAAATGTTCCCAATGACAATTTTACTGTTACATTTTTTGGATTAATATAACCACTGAATTAATGTGTTTGTTATATTTTGATACTAAGGTTCAGTTCATTTTAACTACTTATAAAACAAGTCCTGATCTTTCATTCATGGTTTTAATTTACCAGAGCAGAATTTAACATTAAGTGAGATTTTATTCATATTTTTTATGGATAGAACTTCAAGGCACAGCCAAGGTTCTGTTGCCTTCATCGAACGACGACCTCCAACTTGCACTGGGGCAGCTGAAGCCAAGTGCGAAGTGGCTGGGATGAGAATTAGCAGCCCCAGATCTGAGGCCATGGTTTTCAGCTGGAAAAGAGTGAAGTGGCCACTCAGGGTTGGGAACAAGTTGCTTCCCCAGGTGGAAGAGTTCAAGTACCTTTGGGTCTTTTTCATGAGTGAGGGAAGGAGGGAGTGGGAGATAAATGGAATTGGTGCAGCATATTTAGTGATACAGAGTCTAGTGATACAGAGTGCTAGCTTCGATTTAGGTCGATCTAAGTTCCTACCCTCACCCCACTGTCATGAACTGTGGGTAGTGACAGAAAGAACGAGACTGCAATTGCAAGTGGCGGAAATGAGCTTCCTCCAAAGGGTGTCTGGGCTCAGACTTCGCAATAGGGTGACTAGATCGGCCATTTGGGAGGGACTTGTATTAGACCCTCTGCTCCTCCACATCAAAAGAAGCCAGCTGAGATGGTTCAGGCATCTGACTAGGAAGCCTCCTGGACACCTCCTAGGTGAGCTATTTCAGGCATGTCAAACTGGGAAATGGCCCCAGGGCAGACCCAGGACACACTGGAGAAATCATGTTTCTCGGCTGGCTTAGAAACCCCTCAGTGTCACCCCAGAAGAGCTGGAGGAGGTGGCTGCTGAGACGGAGCTCTGGGCATCTCTACTTGATTGTGTTGTCCTTGTTTATCTTCGCTCTCCTTTCTCTCTTCTCTTTACACCTTAAACCGATCAAGGCAGATGGTTGACCCTCCATGAGCCTGGTTCTGCCAGAGGGCTCTTCCTGTTAAAAGGGAGCTCTTCCTTCCTACGCTCGCCAACTGCTTGCTCACAGGAGACAGTCTCCTTGTTGGGGTTTTCTCGCTAAAGTCCCTGTCACACCTTGACGATTTAACAAGCATATACCGATGTAGGAAAAATTCTGCAGATACGTTGGCGTTAAGTCAAATAAGTTTTGTATGAGTTAAGAGGACGCTACAGTACGCCGGTATACGTCATAATACAGTGAGGTCGCCAGAAAATTTCGAGCAAGCACAAAATTTCTGATGCTTGGCAGCGTATGGCTCATACATCCCACATACATGGGCCATATGTTGCAGGTACGTTATGCATACGGTGACTCACGTTACTCATATGCTGAAATACATCGAAATAATGTCTAGCGTTTCGAAAACATATTAATAACCTATGAGTAACGTATTTTTAACCTATGTGTAGCATATATCGAACTTACCTCCAACAGACATTGACGTTTGTAGACGTATTTGACGCATTCCAGTCGTACTGAACGTGTTTCTAACATAAAGCTACTGTATAATGGCGTATGTGCTGCGTTTTAGGAAAGTGTAATTAATGGACTTCAAGTTGTGAATGCTGGCAATACGCTAGTATTCGTTGGTATTACGTTCTATATCTTTTAGCAGTACATTATGTATATGCCCATTTAACATCACTGTTCTGCGTATGCCAGCATTTTGGAGAGATCTGGATGGATGCATCGGCATACGCTTGTTAGATTATTATGGTGTGACAGGGCCCTAATATTACAGTCTTTATCTTACGGCATAAAGTGCCTTGAGGCAACTTTTTTGCAAATTGGCACTGTATAAGCAAAATTTAAATGAATTCAAGCTGAAAAATCCACTTCCACTGCTGCCCCCTCAACCTAGACCAGAATAAGTGACAGAAAATGGCTAGATGGATGGAAGGAGGAGAAAAGCTGTTCAGTACAAGAGGCATGTAGGCCTTGGATGTCAATGTTTCAGGTATCTCTGCAGAAATGTGACGAGATACCATATGACACTGAGGCCATATTTAAAACTGCAGAGCACACCACAGCCTCCATTTGCATGTCTTCAGTCAGTAGCGTGCACACAGAACTCCAACATATGAAATCTGTTTTTTTCATTCCTCTCGCGTATCGCATCTGTTACATAACAATTTGCGATTTCTGTCAAAACAGAGCCATTAGAGTGACTCAAGCATATTTGAAACGTGATGTGCGATAGTGCCTGAATCTTACAATGATGCCATTCAGGTGTTACTGAACATTTCCGTGATTTTGCAGAAACATCAGACGCACTGATGTCCTCTTTGTTGACCACAGTGGGTCTTGTGGGAGCCTCTTTCCTTAGATTTAAAAACCTGCAGCATCACACAGCAAGCAGAAAAAAGTGAGACTGATGTGCACATTTACACAGGCAGCATGGCAGGAGTAACTTCATTAATGCTACACTGGTCAGGCTCTGATGTTGAACAGTACTCAGTGTTCTTCTACACATCCGACTGGTCAGCTGTTACAGAAAGATTTCAGGTTTATATACTGGAATTACTCGCAGTAAAGCAGCCCTCCTCTGGCTGAATCCTGCGTTCCATCTGAGCTGTCAGGATTCAGCCAGAGGACAGGTGCCCTCACACACTGAGGGGGAATAGGTAGGGTATATATTTCATCGCAGTGTCTGACTGAAGGTTCTGCTCTTGTATCAGAACGCATCAATTCTTTTTGGCTCTCCGTGTTCTGATGGCAAGGTTGTTTCAGGAGAAAAAGATGGCCCTTGTCCTGTATTATGTCTGTCAGATTATAAGTCACAAGCTGTGTCTCTGCTCATCAATTACTCACACTCTCGCTTGTTTGCGACCCACATATTTGCACTGCTTTTGGTAGACTGCGTTGGTGATTACTGATCTGAATCCATCTGTGTTCATATATTACAGCATTGTCAGTAGATCGCTGACAAAAAAATTCTGCGTCCATTGGTACTTTCTTCTCTTTCTCGGGCTCGCCCGATGCATATGTATTTCGGGCTTGATGCTCTCAATTCTCATTCGGTTTGAGTGGGATGACATCACCTGTTGCCGAACGGAAATGTGATGCGTTGCTTTGCTTTTTTTTTTTAGAGTGAAATGATGAAAGAAGTTCAACCTGTCAAGCAGCACCGCAGGTGCCAACCATTCAAAACCAAATCAGATTATTCAAATACTCCAGCTTGGCTGCTTGCCATTCAAATCGCTGAAAAACAAAACCTCCTGAGAGAGCAGGGCGTTTGCTCATGCAGTCTGTCACATTGGATGAGAAGTTGAGTGAATAATGAGCCTGTTTTATATGGTCAAAGACACATAACTAAGCACATGTTAACTCTTAATCCAAGCTCTGTTAGTTTACTGGTAAGTGACTGTTTGTTATTTTTGACAGTCTCTCCGGAAAAGACAACCAGGTATGCCTATCTCCCTGGGTGATACAACCTCTGCCATTTCCAGTATCTCCAGAATATTTTGGTATCAGCTTGGTACCAAAGGAGCAGTTTCCTTATCCCTTTCACACTATGGACTAAACGTGTCACCTACAGGAGCTTTTATGACATCCCATTCTAAATCCATAAGCGTTTATATGGATTTGGTCCCCGCTTTGCAGTTATACCAGCTTCCACTCTTCTGGGAAGGTTTTCTACAAGATTCTGGAGTGTGTCTGTGGGAATTTTTGCCCATTCATCCAGAAGAACATTTGTGCAGGTACAGTACGGCACTGATGTTGGACGACAGGGGCTGGCTCACAGTCTCTGTTCTAGTTCATCCTAAAGGTGTTGTATGGGGTTGAGGTCAGGGTTCTGTGTGGGTCGGTCAAGATCTTCCACATCAAACTCATCCAACCGTGCATTTATGGACATTCCTTTGCGCACTCATGCTGGAACACCTTCTCTAAATTGCTCCCATACATTTGGAAGCATAAAATTGTCCAAACTGTCTTGGTGAGCTGAAGCATTAAGATTTCCCTTCACTGGAATTAAGGTGCCCAGACCAACTGCAGAAAATCAAACTCATAGCATTCAGTCCTCCTCTACCTAACTTTACAGTTGGCACAATGCAGTCAGGTAACATTCTGCTGGCACCAAATCAAGATCAAGGACTATGATTTAGACTTAATCTTTCACAAATGTTTGTAAAGGCAGACTGCATGGTTAGCTGCTTGATTTTATACACCTGTGGTAATGGCGTCTGAATGAAACACCTGAATTTTGTGATTAAGAGCTGTGGTCTAATCTTTTTGTACATATCGTGTAGATGGTGCTTGAGCTGGGCGATTAAACGATAACGCTAATTATCACGACAGAACTTTTGATCAATGGAGATTTAAGACACGATCGATATAACGTTACGTTAACTCGAGCTGCTCATGTTTTAACAGAAAACATGAAAAGCCAATCATAATAAGAATAGCGCTGGTCGAACCAATCAAACGGCTGGAAAGGAGCTACAGCCATGTTTGTTAGGTGGAGCGTAGGGGTAGAAGCCTGCGCCAGGATACATGCTAATGTTTGAGCTTCTGCAGCCATGCACACCACATCTCAGGAGAGAAAGCGAGATAAAAGAGAAAATAATGATGGAAAAGAGATGGGGCTACTAAAGGAGACACAACAACAGACACACAGCCCAAGGCTCAAAAGACGAGGACACTGCTGAAAAAACAGGTGAGGGAAGTTCGGTGTGTAGAGATACTTTGGCTGTTTAAAGTTCAACAGGAAGCAGAGAAGCTGCAAACTGTGTCAAAGCATGTCCCCACGATGATGCTAATAACCTGATGGGTTTTAACATGTGAAGCAGGGCAGTCCTTTAGAGAACAATGTAAGACTTTACAGTCCCAGACCCAAACAGGCGCTGCTGGTCCTCCTGAAACAACCTCAGGATCCACTTTCTCCAGCTCCACACCTTACAACAAAAATACACAGTGAGACCATAAAGATACAGACTACTTTATTTTTAAAAAAAACACAATGACAGCAAACACGGTGGAAAATATGTGATTTAAGCAGCTGATTAAAGTAGTGAACCCTAATTAGCAGCTATCTCAGACAGCTCAGCTACACACAGAGAGCAGACAGTCGAATATCTGAGCCTCACTGCCCACGGCACTGACCAAGACTGGAGTCTGAAAAGCAAATGTCTTTAAACTGCTCACTTTCCTGAAGACCAAACAGATGAA
Source organism: Etroplus canarensis (assembly GCA_015106775.1). NCBI lineage: Eukaryota > Metazoa > Chordata > Actinopteri > Cichliformes > Cichlidae > Etroplus > Etroplus canarensis. The sequence goes on along the minus strand of VUQH01003712.1, from coordinate 10,656 downwards.
GTCAGGACTTTAGGACTGACAGAAGCTCTTTGATGCTGAGGACTGAATTCCTCTGAGGATATACACTGAATGATTTTGTCTGTTTCTTTGTAGGTTTGTATGAATGCAAATGGTTTTAAGCTGTTGAAAAAGGAAAGGATACAGTACAGATGCAGATTACTGAAATGTTTATTTTATATCAATACCTTCTTTATTTACTTGGAACTGATGATTTGTGTTCTCCTATAAAACTTTTTTAGAATTTCACATTTAGAATTCAGAGTTTTAGATTTAAGATTTTATTTTAGTTGGAGTCGACCAAAGACTTTAATGTCCTCCCGTAAAGCTTGAAAGCTTCTGACTGCTCAGAATTCAGTATTTAATTTAGTATATATACATATTTTATTTATTTGAAAGTTGTATAATGTTCTACAGTCCATGTGTCATGTTCAGCTTCTCACAGACAATAAATGATGTTCAAGCCAAAAATTCAAAATATGATATTTTCACATCTCACTGAAGGGTAAAATGGAAATTTTAAGCTTGACAGAAATTATTTGATCTGTAAAACTTATATCGATATCGACCGATATAAAAAAGTATTATCGTGATATGAATTTTTCCCATATCACCCAGCTCTAGCTGGTATCAAAAACATCCCACGACTGGCCTGTCTACTTCCACCGCGCAAACAAACCATGAATTTTAACTGAACCAAAGCAGTTAAGAGTAAGAGCACCCTCGCTCGGACCAGTCGCTTTAGCTGCAAACCAAATCCAGAATCCGGTAAACTCCAAATAACATCTGCCTAAACACGGCTGGATACAGGGCATCTGTCACAGACGTCTGTTTCATGGTGACACTCGTTCACTGTGACAAGGTGCTGCTAGGACAGACTGACAGGACACATCATCGTATAGACAGCAGCGTGGTGTTTTCATGCTATGTTGGGAAATCGCAGCAGTTAGCGTGCACACATACTATCTAGGTTGTTACCACAGCAACAGATGAAAATAGTTACACGATGACGTGATCGCACGCTGTGATGTGGGAAGACAGCTCCTTTACGTCACTTAAACTATGTACATGCACAATCGCATACATTCGCGCGGCCAAGTGCATGTGTTTGATGTGCAAAACAGATCAGAAAGTGGCGCTGTGGAGTTTGAAAGATGTGGGAGTTTACCAGGCAGAAAGGGGTCTAATAAAAGAAACACGCACTGTGGGAAATGCAGGATCTTGCAATCTGGTGTCTAAAAGTCAGGATATGTCAGCCTGCGCTGCCTCATTTTCTTTTTTTGTCTGTTGTGAATCCCGACGTTTACTAAAAACAGCAAAAACACAGGAGTACATTTTAAAGAAAAGACTCAGCACATGGCACATCAAACGGCTTTCTTTTTTAGATTTTTTTTTTTTGGAAGCGTCTACGAGTACAGCGCTGCCAATAAAATCTAAGAAAAACCCTGCTGTTTGCACTTTCCTTAGTGATAAGAGGTGTTGGGAGTATGTGGAAAGTCAACTGGATGTGCCAGCACTGAGCAGCCCCTGTGCCCGATCTGCATGAATACGTCGTCTGCTTGTTTTTTTTAACGGGCTAACCTCCTGCAGGGGGGGGGGGGATCCTGAAAATGGTCAAAAACATTCACGGGCAATCGTGGCGCTCAAGATTACACAGAGGTTTGAAATTTAGAATGAAAGGGACTGTCATCTTGGCTACTGCACCAACAACAACAACTACAACCGCAGTACAGCCTGAAAAGCAGCAGCGATCTTTGAATGTTTAGAGAAAAAAAAAAACACATGATGCGAGTCTCTTTTAATCCTCCTTTCAAGTCTGTCTTACAGGTTGGGCTGTGATCTGGGAAAAGCCTTCAATAACCTCCCACACCAGGCTGTTTTTAGCGCAGGAACCTATTTTTCATTGTTCAGAGGGCAGATAAAAGCCTTGGTGTGCTTTATTCTGCTCTACAACTGACCCTCTGTGTACCCTCTGTCTCGGTGGGTGCGCGCAGGTGGTTAAGCAAGAGATCGTTTATTGGCTTGTTTTTAATTAGTCTGCGTTATTCAAATAGCACATCTACGCTGCAGCCCGCAGCTGCCTGAATCTGTTCATGCCCGCACTTACATGGACGTGCAGCAGAAGCCTCTGAAAATGCTGGAGAAGCTTTATCACACCAGAAGCTTTTCACACCGGCTTGGCTTTGACAATGCTCAATTCACCCATCAGCAGTCCCACCCCCACCCGCCCACAGTCTGACACAATCAGTACTGTTTTGGCTCAAACCAATCTTATCTGGTGAAGCTCGCTTCCACTGATACATATCTGTTTGACTTGAGGAGCCAAAAGAAAGAAGCTCGGGAGACGGAGCAGGTTCCGCTTATCACTGCAAGGTTCTGAGTAAACGATCTGCAACAGTTCCATTTTAATACAAATACAAATATTTCATTACTTTCCCTGCTGATGCTCACCTGTGCGCTCAAGAGCATGAGAGATACAAGGGGAAAATGCGTGCAAGCGAAGCCAACGCTGCTGCAGTTTAGCTGATCACATCCAAATCCACTTGGATTGGATATGAGTAAAATCCCGAATCAGAAAGGTAGACTGGGTGTCGGCGACATCCAAGAGGCCGATCTATTCAGTTCTGTTTCTCTGTCTTTACTACGCTGTGTGCAAACAGCACAGCACCGCGTGCTCGCCAGAGAGTTTGGAGGCATTTCATTCCTTGCTCGGCCTCACCCTTCATATGAAAAACTAAGTACACCCCAAGATTCAGTAGCTAGCAAGTAGCAGTAGTCTCTCACATCGCCATGGGAGGATTTTGACCTACTCTTATTTTAAACATTGCTTCAGTCCATTAATGTTTCTGGGCATTCACTTATGTACACAGCATTTCAGTGGGGTTGAGGTCTGGACTTTGACAGGGCCATTGCAACCAACACCACGACTCTTTTCTTTTTCAGTCATTCTGTTGCGGATTTGCTCCTGCGCTTGGGATCACCACCCTGTTGCATTAGCTAATTTCGGCAAAGCTTTAGCTGTCAGACAGATGACCTCACATTGTACTCTAGAATACTTTGGTATACAGAGGAGTTTATGATGGACTCAAAGACTGCAAGGTGTCCAGGTCTGTGGCTATAAAACAAGCCCAAATCATCACCCCTCCACCACCGAGCTTGACATTTGGTATGAGATGTTCGTGCTGATATGCCGTGTTTGGTTTTTGTCAACCATGGTGCTGAGTATGATGACCAAACATCTCCTCCTTGGTCTAATCTGTCCTAAAGATGTTGTTCCAGAAGTCTTGTGGTATGGTCAGGCGTAGCTTTGCAAGCCTAAGCACCGTCTGACCTTGGGGTGAATTTGCTGGGGCGTCCACTCATGCAAAGATTGCAGCATTGTGTTAACACACTCCTGAATGTTCCATACCAGCAAACTGCCAAAACTTCTGCTTTTGTAGAGGTGCTCACACCGGCTGATGATCAGTTAATCAAGTGCATTTGATTAGCAGCAATACGCACCCTCTCAATTCCTAAGGGTGTACTTAGTTTTTCACAGCGTGTTCAGCGTAACACTTACTGGGAAGCTTTTATTGCATTACGGTAACATAACTCGTCAAGTGGATTAATATCGTTTTATTTCACCTGGCTCTTGTTGGCTCCACTCCACGTGTGAGGAGGTGCACTCGCTGTGAGAATGAGAGCAGGGAAAGGAGAATCTACTGTGACCATAAATGACAGCAGTAAAGAGACTCACACTTTCTCTTGCTCCCGTTGTTTATTCCATTTTTTTTAACTAATAAATGCCAAATGAGTATATTTATAATCTTGGATGTTCTCAATTGTTCCATTTTGTTTTACCAAGTTTGAAAAGCATCATAATAAGCAGATACCTAGTGCCAAGGTGTCTGACACTTGATAGCAGGAAAAGCGCAGCAGGTTAATGAATGGGTTCATCCAGTTTACCGGAGGCCCTGCTGCTGAGCATACGGGCTCGCTGGAACCCATTGCTGTGACACTTGATGATGAAACAGAGCTATCACGATGCCATTAATTCTAATCTTGCTCTAAAAGATGAAAATGCTCGCTGTGAAAGAGGCTTTATACAAAAATGAGCAAAAATTACCCTTTACAAATGAAAAGAAAAATAATGAACCCAATGCGATTCTGGTTCATAGTGAATTCAAGACCCCCCTCGTTGTTTCTTTCATCCACTGAGGGTCCTGGCAACAGATGCTTTTTTTTTTTTTTTGGACTGTACTTAAAAAACATCAGCTTGTTGTTTCAAGCTTCAAACTGTCTTCACTCACTGTAAATGTCAGCAGAAC
>VUQH01003708.1:15412-29696 GCA_015106775.1 Etroplus canarensis | reverse complement strand
AGGTGGATGAGTTTAAATACTTGGGATCAACCATCCAAAGCAATGGACAGAGCACAAGAGAGGTGAAGAAGAGAGTGCAGGCAGGGTGGAGTGGGTGGAGACGAGTGTCAGGGGTGCTTTGTGACAGAAGGATAGCAGCAAGAGTGAAAGGGAAGGTTTACAAGACGGTAGTGAGACCTTCAATGATGTATGGTTTGGAGACAGTGGCACTGACAAAAAGACAGGAGGCAGAGCTGGAGGTGGCAGAATTGAAGATGTTGAGATTTTCCCTTGGAGTGACCAGGATGGACAGGATTAGAAATGAGTACGTCAGAGGGACAACTCATGTTGCGAAGTTTGGAGACAAAGTCAGAGACGCAAGGCTGAGATGGTTTGGACGTGTGCAGAGGAGGGATAGTGGATATATTGGACAAAGGATGTTGAGCTGTGGCGACCCCTAACGGGAGCAGCCGAAAGAAGAAGAAGAAGAGGTCTGCTTATATCATAATTTATTGTTTTATTTTATAATTAGTACTATAAATACTCATTAGCAACTATGTTTTTCTTCAACACATTCTTTTACACATGGTCACAAGTAATGACATTTCCCTGTACTGAAAAATCTGAAGACATTCTGTATCAGTGGTAATGATTTTTTTACATTGTTGCAAATTGTTAAGACAAAAAAAAAATCTGTTTTTACAGCATACACATTGCCACTAAAAAGTATTCAAAATATGTTTGTATTCAAACAGCCTTAAAAGAAATGCCTAGAATTTGGCCAGTATGAAGCTGCCTTAAATCTGACCCTGTGTGACCTTGGTTTTTCACCTCACATCCTTGTAAATTGTATATTATTATAGTGTTAAGCACAGTGTTTGGGAAAGATCCAGCAAAAAGGTCAGCTCATTCCATCCATGTATCCATTTTCTACCACTTATCCAGTACAGGGTGGTGGGGGTCTATCCCAACTGTAGTGGGGTGAACGGCAGGACATACCCTGGACAAGTTGACAGTCCATTGCAAGGCCAACACAAAGACACACAAAACCATTCACATTTACTATTAATTTAATATAGCCCCTTTCGCATGTCTTTGGACTGTGGGGGGAAGCTGAAGCACCTGGAGAGAACCCATGCTAACACAAAGAGAATGTGCCAGCTCCACACAGATGGGCGCAAGCAGGCCATTTGATGGATTCAAACCCAGACACTCTTTGTCTTTGACTTTGAGGTGGCAGTACTAACCACCGTGCTACCATGCTGCTTGTGTAGTGGCAAATTTTGTAACGGACACATGGACCTCCAAAATTTGTATCAGTTCTTCTACCCATCATGGTGATTAACCATAAAAGCATTGGCAAGGACCTAGGAGCCAAATAAGCTCCGTAATGACATTTTCATTGATGGCCCCCTTTTATCTTGAAAACTGATCCTTTGACCTCAAAAATGTTATCAATTTTTCTAACCATCATGGTGATCAACCAAAAAAGTATTGGCAGGGATCTAGCCCAATCAGCGCTTGTGATGGTAATGAGATTATCATGACCTTAGACCTCATAATCGCTAAAATAATTATAATTCTTCTACCCATCCTAGTAATTAACCATACACATACTGGCAATTATCCAGATGCCCAGTCAGCTCCTATGGTGGCAACAATATCTTCATTGATGACCCAATGTGACCTTGCAATTTTTCCCCACAACCTCACAAATATCATCAGTTCTTCAATCCATCATAGTAATTACATATACAAAAGGTACCTAGAATCCACAATAGGAACTTCAATAATGATTCTATGTGACCTAGAACTTTGACCACACAATGTCAAAAATGTTAACAGATCTTCTACCCACTGTAGGTGTTAACTGCACAAAGTTTTGTAAAGATCCAGCAAACCAGTCAGCTCCTCTAGTGGTAACATAATATGTAACGGATGGACAGATGGACAGCCCGAAAACATAATGCCTTCTTAGCAGAGGCATAAAAAAGCAAATGCTGAATTACTTGCTGTATCCTATAGTTTAATATTTGGATGTGGGATGAGTTACAAATGATGGTGACAATCCAGATGCTTCATGCCACCCTCAAAAAGCTCAAGCCTAATGCATTTTGTATCAGTTAAATTCTTTCATTAAAAAGCAAATAATTTGTGATATTGCAGCAAGCCCATCACATTTCATTTTCAAACTGAAGCATAGACTGCAAGCTATACATGCACATACAAACTGTCTTTTCTCATTTCCTCCTCGCCAACACAGAGAAAAGGACAAAGGGGGAGATGTGGTGGTGATCATGGGCAAAACGCGAAGTCTCTGTTTCAAATATGTCTCCTCTTATCTGTATCAGCATGTTTCTCTCTTTTGCGTCCCCGCCAAAATTATATAATCAATTATTAGATGCCAGTGAACATTGTTTTTGGCACAATTTCATTAAGGAGCAATCTTTTTGACAGAGTTTCCACAGGGCAATTTCCTCCCCGGACAGCATTCCTCACTATTCCCCTGTCTCCTGTAGTATATCAGCTTATATCTGTAATAGTTCTTGATAGCCACTTGTCAAAAATCCTTACAGGCGCTGTTCACTTCCTCTGCTTTCTACAGATCCTCTTGGTTTTGACAGTGTTAGAAATACTCTTTCGGAGTCCCCCCTCCATAGCTGACTGCCCACAGTCACCTGGATCTTGGAGAACCAAGTCTGTCGTCTGAGGTAGCAAATTCTTTCATGAACAATCTGAATAGTAGAGGTCAGTGGCTGCTTCTCACTCTCCTCCCTCAATAACTGTTTTCAAAGTGTCAATGAGGCACTGGGTGAAGAGCTCTTTGAAGTAAGTGTAAATGTGTAAATTTTGTCTTCACTGTAACTACAGGATTTTCTCATGCAGTAGCAGTTCAAAGGGGTTCAGTGCATTGTTAGTAAGATTGAAGGATACAACCAAAAACCTTTTAGTTATAAATTAATCCATAGGATCTTTAAACATCTATTTCCTCATTTAAATACCTCTTATAGTCCCAGATGATGTCTTCAGATTGCTCTTGTTGTTAGGCACCATAGTGCAGTATCCATACACATTCAATTTATAATCATAAATAAAAACAATAGCATCAACTCAGTATTGCCAGTTGATCTTCTGTTGACTGACTAACTTTTACTCTTAACTTATGCTCATTTATATTTATATTTCTTTATTGGAATCTACTCAATTCAAAACAATTAGTGCAGTGGAACAGCTCCCAAAATTCTGAGATACACTATTACTGAGGTAGAACATTTTTCATATATTCTAAGGTCTCTTATGTATGGAATGGATTCTTTTACTGCAAAAGTGGTTAAATTGTCAGATATTGTGGGCACCCCAAAACGCCAAGCTGAATGGGAGCTGCTTCACCTGAAATCATGTAATTTTATAAAGGAAACTCTGTTTATCACAAATTGGGTGTGACAGTAGATAGGGAGTTCTGACTGTTCTAACTGTGCTGAATCCAGCAAAATATATACAGTAATATCTGACTGAATCCAACATAGTCAGAATACATGTGCAAGAATGAGAGAGAGGCAGGTGGAATGGTGAAAAGTAGAGGTAGTAAAGGTGGACGAGTTTAAATACCTGAGGTCAACCATCCAAAGCAATGGACAGAGCACGAGAGGTGAAGAAAGAGAGCATGCAGAGTGGAGTGGGTGGAGCCGAATGTCAGGGGTACTTTTTGACAGAAGGATAGCAGCAAGAGTGGAAGAGAAGGTTTACAAGGTGGTAGTGAGACCTGCTATGACGTATGATTTGGAGACAGTTGCACTGACAGAAAGACAGGAGGTGGAGCTGAGGTGGCAGGGAAGATGTTCAGATTCTCACTGGGAGTGACTAGGATGGACAGCTTAGGACTGAATACATCAGAGGGACAGTTCAGGTTGAGTGGTTTGAAGCCAATGTCAGAGAGCAAGGTTGAAATGGTTTGAACAGAGAGGAGTAGAGGAGGGATAGTACATATACTGGACAAAGGATGTTGAAGCTGTAGCTGCCCAGCAGGAAGAGAAGAAGAAGACCACAGAGAAGGTTCATGGATGTAATGAAGAAGACATGAAGAGGGTTGGAGTGACAGAAGAAGCTGCATGGGGTAGGGTGAAATGGAGGCAGATGATCCGCCGTGGTGACCCCGAATGGGAACACCCGAAATAATATTAAGAAGAATGCATTATAAAAGCACACGATTACTGCTTATGGCACCCGTTGTGAATATAAACCATTAGTAATGTGTAAAAAGATTCAATGTATGATAAATGTATCATTAAGTTCAAACTTGTTGCAGATCCTGCATAAAGTTTTGCAATTAATGAACCCAGTGAGGACACTTTGATTAAAAGTGGCTTGTTTGATTTTTGATGAGGGACTTGAGCATAAATTTAGTGAACAGATGAAACTCATGGATACGAGCCCTTGGGTTACATAGGCCATTACCGTTTAATTACTCTAAAGGCTCACCTTTTCCATCTGGCACTCTTTAGCTCCGCCATTCTCTCTCCTCATTACGGTGGTGTTCATGGGTGATTTACTGGCAGTGACAATTCTCTGAACTTTAGAAATATCCTGTGTGGGAAAAAAAACAATACCTTGGGGTTAAAAAAAATGCGTAAATGGCTTGATCATGCAGCAGAGAGTCCAAGGTTCTTTAAATGTAAATAGTCCTTATTAAAAAGTTAAGTTATGTTTAAATGAATACTTAAAATTAAATTAAATTTATTACAAGCAGCAGTTAGGGAAAGCAAAAATAAATGCAGAACTAGGAGAAGGCTTGAAGTTGAATCCAAAAACTCAAAAACTTTAAAGCAATTCATATTGCTGCAAATAGTTATTTAAAAATTCTAGTGAAGTTACAATCGCTGCTCCAAAACTTCACCAGCTGTTTCTAAAGTCTGCTTTGCAAAGCTGGATAATATTTAGTAACACAATTACTGTCCTAAACTCATGGCTACTGCTGTTTTTATGCAATTTGTGTCAGTGAGTGAGTGAGGCAAGAGTCTACTCTCAAGCTGGCACATCTGTGAGCTTCTGTATGTACAGTAGTGGTTACTGCAATAAGCATATAAGTACAGCTCAAGCTGATGTAAATGTCTTTAGTTTTGAAGATATTTGGATCTTGATATTGATGGTGAGAAAGACATTTCAGAAATTAAGCAAAACCTAATGTAATATATTATGAAGAGAACAGAGATGCTGCAGTGTATCCAATAGTGGAAATTTCTGTCTGATGGAATGAGCAACCAAAACAATAACACTGCCATCACAGATGCACTAATATGGACAAAAGTATTGAGGCGCCTACACATTATACTTACAGGAAAATATATGAAATCCCATTCTAAATCAATTAACATAAATATGATATTTGTCCACCCTTTTCCAGCTTTAACAGCTTCTCCTCTTCTGGGAAGGCTTTCTGCAAAACTTTGGACTCTTTTTGCGCATTCATCCAGAAGAGTATTTGTAACATCAGACCCTGATGTTAAGCGAAAAGGCCTGTCTCACAGTCTGCATTCTAGTCAATCCAAAGGTGTTCGATGAGGTTGAGGTCAGGACTCTGTGCAGGTCAGTCAGGTTCTTTCACAGCAAACTCATCCAACCATGCCTTTATGTATGCTTTGTGCCTGTAGCATAGTCATGCTGGAACAGAAAAAGGCTTTCCCCAAACTGTTCCCACTTTGGAAAGTTGGAAGCACGGAACTGTTGAAATCGTCTTGGTAAGCTGATGTATTAGGGTTTCCCATCTCTGAAACTAAGGGGTCCAGCCTAACCCCAGAAAAACAACCCCATAGCATCATATCACTTCCACCAAACTTTCCAGTTGGCGCAATGCAGTTAGCAGGTAATATTCTCCTGGCATTTGCCAAACTAAGACTTGCCCATCAGACTGTCAGATAGAGAAGTGTGATTCATCACTCCAGAGAACATGTTTTAACTGCTCCAGAGTCCAGTGGTGGCATTCTTTACACCAGTCCAATTAACACTTTGCATTGTGCTTGGTGACGTAAGGCCTGCATGCAATTGCCATGAAGCTCCAAGTGCACATTTTTTGCACTGATGTTAATACTAGACGAGGTTTGGAATACTGAAGTTGTGATTTTTTTCCCCAGTGAGTTTTGATGTGTAACTTTAATTGTTTTGAGCAGTGTATTTTCACTAAATTACTCCATCGGCGTGTGAATGTGTGCATGGTAGTTAAAGGTGCTTAAAGCATAGAATAAAGCGCTGTGTGATTGTGTGTGTGAATGGGTGAATGAGGCTGGTAGTAAACAGTGCTTTGAGTGCTCAGAGTAGAAATGCACCGTATAAGTACCAGTCCATTTACCATTTAAATGAGCTAACTCTATTTATATACAACAATGAATCCTTTAACCACAGAAATATCTGACAATTTTTTTCTAAGTTTAATGAGTCTTACTGACAGGAAGTTGACATAAATGTTAAAATGGTCATCAGATCAGAGATACAATGAAAAAAAAAAGTTGTGAATTTGATTTTAAAAAACATCAGGGGTTTAGTGAGACAATGCCAAATATGAATATGTTTATACTTTATCTTTAAGGGAACATGCTTCTTTCCTGAGAAGTTTCCATTTGGGTTCAGTATTGCCATACCATTACTGATCAGTTTTCAAACACATTTATGTGTGCAATCAAAAAAGTTCACTAAAAAAATGTAATGCTTCAGCAATATCTGTCCACTTTTATTTACTTTTTATGTTTTTTTTTTAACTCAAGCATAGAGCATTTCTTGCACTACTGATTTAAAGTACAAAAACCTTGCAAGAGTCATGTTTTCTATGCAGCCATCATTTCTTGTGGTAGTAATATAGATTGCTCTACTACCTCCAGAGAAAAACCTTTATCTCTGACTGTCCATCTTGTTTTCCTTCCCCTATCTCGGAATTGCCTTGGCTCTATTTGCTGTGGGTCACTTCACTGAAACATCACTGTCGATCATATGCAGGTGTCTTAGTAGTAAATCCCAAATCTACCTTCCAGAATTGCACTTATTCGGTCTGAGGTGGTCTGTGTGTCTATACAGACATCAACTCCATGCTTGTTTAAGGTTCAACATCTGGGACCTCAGAGAGTTGGCAAAAGTTGTGTATTTACATTATATGTCTTAACAAAATCAGACCCAAACAACACTGTATGAAAAATTATTGTATCCAGTTACTGTACACTGAACATTACTTGCTTAAAGAGTAATAACTGCAATCATGCACTGTTTCTGCTTTATCATCTATTCACCAGTGTATTTAAATAGGACCATAATTTGTAAAATGAAACCAAAAAACATGCTGTATTAAATAAAACTTAAAATGACCAATTTAGGCTATAAAATTATTAGGGAAGTTCTTCCTGAGGTCATAAATCAAGTGAAAAGTAGAAGGATTTTCTCATAGACTTAGTCATGCAACCCCTGCGGGACAAAATACAGAATGTAAGTTTAGGGTACATTCACATTAGTTTCACTTTTTATATCCAGAGACCATATTCTGTTATCAGCAACCATATTAGAAATATTATTCCATAATATGGCCAATATCATTATTACATGATAAAAAAAAAGGCACAGGCAAAACATTCCCACATTAATTTCTGATTTTGAAGTGGATCATGGCACATTTCTCATGATGAATATCTATTTGTACGGAACCCCCATTCCCAAAAATTTGGGACACTGTGTAAAATATAAATAAAAATACAATGTAATGATCTGCAAATCTAATAAACCAATATTTTGTTTACAAAAGAACACAGGAAACGTATCTATTGTTGCAGTTGAGACATTTTACACCATTGTAGCATCCCCTCTTCTTTTAACAACAGTCCTTAACCCTTTTTGTAACTGGGGTTGTATAAAGCTGATGTAGAGTTAGGCCCATGTCCATATCGGCAGTAACAAAGATTTTGTTAGTTTTGCTGTTTACCAAAACATATCTAGTTATGATTATAAATCTGCATTTTCAGCCTACATTTACTGTAATGCATTTAAAGTGTAGATTCTTACCTTTGATTTGAGGGTACATCCATTTTTTAAGGGACAAAATGCAATTTGAGCTTTTAAAAGCTTCTTCATGGACAGTTGGAGGCAATTCCTTCAATATTTCTTTATTAAGCAGGTAAACAATCTGGAGTTGAAGGAAATGTGGCAATTGCACTTGAAAACTGTTTCTGTCCCTGCTCCACAATCCACAATATGATAGCATGGGCATGCATGGTATCATATTAAATTCTGAACTGTGTAAAACTCAAATCCACATAAATCCAATGCAGGTGGACATACTGTGAAAGCAAACCAGTCAGTCACCTGAGCTTAATTGGATCAGGCATCCATTTCACTGACTGAAAGCAAAAGTAAAGACTGGAAGGCCCAAAAACATCAGGAACTGAAGACAGCTGCAGTAAAGGCCTGGAAAAGCTCCACAAATGAGGAAACTTGTTCTTTGCTTAAGTCCATGAATTCCAGATTTTAGACTGTGTAGAAAAAAAGGGTTACAATTCACTAGTGTCTCTTTAGTCAAATGAATTAAAATTTAAAATCTACATTTGTACAGATACACTCACTTTATTTTTTTCACCTGTCCGCTTATCATATCGTTATATCTAGGAATGACCAAGGGTTAAAAGATTAATCAAGTTTCTCATACCAGATCTTTTATATACCAGAAATCTATCTGTCTGTCAGCTGCAGCCAGTCTTCTGCAAGAGGCCAGTAAACTTTAACTGGGTCAAAAGTGGTCTCTTGAGAGCACAAAGCAAGATAGTTTCAAGATGAACATAAGCCATCTTAACCTGTCACTGTCAAACCCCATTCTTACTGTGTCGGCTGAAGCAACATCTTTTTAGGCAGGTTCAGGAGAATTGACATTACTTGAGGAAGTGACCACATTTGGGTGAACATTTCATACATAATTCCCAAACTTTTGACAGCATCTGTCAGAATGAACCACATTTTCCATTTTTACATTCTGTTTGTCTCTCCATAATGCCTATGATTTTCCAGCAGAGCCTTGCTGTTTAAATGCAAAACATTTATAGTCAGGGAGTTTTCTGGGTAATACTTTACAATAACTATAACCATAAATGAAACAAATGGACACTTAAATTGTTAAGTAATAATTAATTCGACTTTAGCAAAGAATCATTGTACTAATAAAATGATAATAAATACTGTATGTGTGTGTGTACGTGGGTGATTAACTAATGTGTTTAACAAATCTTATCATAATTTTTAATCTTATCGTTATGATATGATAAAGGCTTTAATACTAATCAGTGAGTCAATCTGCTTTACCAGGCCTTAAAATCCCACTGTATAGTCAACCCACCGCCATCTCAGAGATACACACACAAGGTATCCTTTAGGTGTCACCATCCTGTGATACACATACAGCACCCTAACTAGTGTCACTCCCATCTTGTCCAATTTTAACCCAAAACACAGTCTTCATCTAAACCTAACTGTAGTTATGGAGGCCTTGCGCTAACCAAACATGGAGACTTAAAGTACACCTCCAGGATGTGACTTTTACAACTGACATTTCACTGTTAGAAGTGAAGAGTAAAGAAGAATTAGCAACTAAAGATTAATCAACTATCAATTTACCACTTACTGATTATGATATGAATATTCTGTTGATTTTTATAGACTAGGAAACAATCATAAAAATAAATAGTAAGTGAGAGCAGGGCAATAAAATGCCCGATTTTCCTTCTGCACAGTAGCCTACACTGAGCATCTAAGACATCATCTCCCATTACTTTGATGAAAATTGCATACTATCAGACCACAAGACTTGGCTCTCTCCCCAAGACTGTTAAATATGAAGCAACTTCCACTCCAATCTTGCTGATCTCTGCATCCTCACACTAATGAATCTTTCACCAGCTTGAAGAGCTTTTGTGTGTGTGGGGTGTGTGTGTGTGTGTGTGTGTGTGTTAGGCAAGGTCTAGGAGAGTCTTATCTGTGGTGTCTAACAGAGCTTAAGGCCCATTATGGTAACTGAAACCACGAGCGTGAAGCTCAAAGTGGTGTCACTGAGTGCTTGAACAAACATCCTTGCACTTATCCACTTTGGATTTCAAAACACAAGTCAGATTTTAACAAGTGTGCTGATGAAACTCAAATGTATGTTGTATATTAGAGCTGGTGGATAAGGCTCTATATGTATAGTCTTTGGTGTTTGTTTCCCTTTGGTAGTAGGGCAAACAATGATCCTTTGGTCATCTATAATATTCAATATATTACAGCCAGTTTTTCAGAAATATTAATATTCCTATGATGAATGCAGTAAATGTACATGTGTAAAACTGAGCTGCTTTTAAACACTTAAAAATTCATTAGCAGTATGGTGTCAAAAATGTAAGTGCACTGTGTTGCAGAGATATCATACTTATTTAAATCAGCATACTAATGAGGTAGAATTGGCTCCCAGTGGGGTGACCAGATTCTAACAAACTAAATGTGGGGTAAACACTGTGTTTGTGTGGAGCAATGTGGGACATGTAAGCAATGCTGAGAGGTAGCCTGAAATTTTCATATCTTACCTAAAAATAAAAATTCAATAATCTGCGCATGTTATCAGATGTGTAATGTGTAATGTGTAAAAGTTAAATATATTATATTTGAATGCAACTCTTTCCAACTCTTCCAAGTCTATTGCTAAGTCAATATAGTAAGGATGCCTCGGACTTTATCTATTCTTGTATTTGCTTTAGATACTCTCTTTTTTTTACAGCTGGTTTTCTGTCTGGTAACCATTTTAGGTTTCAGTAAGAACTGGCATAACTTTTTTGATCTATAGCTGACAATTTTAGCAATGTTTAGCCAATTATGACACACGCATGCTGTGTCACTCCATGCCATGTTTTCCCTTGTGCAAAATTGATAAATAACTAGCAAAACAGACACAAACTCTCTTTATCCATTTATATACTGCTGCTTTATTTTCTATGTAGTAGTTTCCTTTATACTGACTAAAATTTGCAAAGCATGTGCCTTTTTGGTGACTTGTAACTTTCCTTGATAGGCATAGCATTTGACAGGCTAACCTTTACTTGACTATAATAAAAGGCCTTCCCTGCTCTCTTCATAAACATCAAGTGTGTGTCCTGCATAGCCAGTTAAAATGTGTGACATTGTCTCAAGATGCGGGGTGGGGGGGCAAAGGATAAAAATTTTGTGCAGTCCCACATAAAGAGGGACATGTGGTCACCCTAGCTCCCAGACTGTTTAACTACTTTTCATTTGTTTCATGTTCAGAATTTTTTGGGCAGGTGAGAATCACAGCATTAGCATGACCCCTGCCATAACAAAAAAAACCTTTACAAATCCTCAAGCAAATTAGCAGTCGCTCTCTTGCAGGATCTCAAGTTGCTGCCTACAACTGGCTCGGTTGCTATGCCTTCGTCACACAACTGGTCTTCCGTGGTTGCCAAAATGTGCAGAACAGTCCCTTCTCCTCATTCAAAATGCCCTAAGAATGATAAGCTGAGGAAGAACTGGACTGGTACCGTGAAACGCCAACTGAAGGCAACCACCAGCATACACCATCACAAGTTGCACCAGTTTTAATTCATGTAACCTGAGATTTACAGATCATGCAGTATTACTGGTGAAAGGGGCAAACTGACTAAATCTAACTTGATCACATTATTTTACATTTACTTAATATTCTTGTATTGCTTTTATGCATTAAATTCAGTTCCTACACTTAACCATATCACATTTTATTAACCTAAGCTAATTACATAAAATTAAGTAACGTTGTTAAGTTGAAGTTATGCATTCACTCTTGTACATTATACTTAAACACTGAATAAATAGTTGGTTTATTAACATCTACTTAATAAAATTGCCTGGAACCACTTGACACAACATTTTTAAGTAAATATAACAAATTATTTTTTAGAGTGTATCTCCATCCCGAGAGTACGTGCCCATTAATGTTTTCATTGTTTTGTTATTGTTATTTTTGCCATTGTTTTAAATCACAGCAAAGTGACAAAAATATTTCACGTCTGCAGTGTGCACTGTGATCCCCCCCTTTAGCTATGCAGTTCAGTTAAAAAACGAATAAGCCTTAGTTCAATTTGCCAGCTTAGTGTTGTCCACTTGAGTAGATGTAAGAGCTGTCAATCACCTCCCTCAGATGACAAACATCCAGTATTTCAGAGCAGAAAATGCTGCATTTTTTATTTCTTTTTCTTGATTTTCAAAGCTCATTTTATGAACATTCAAATTTGGGTGGGTGGGTAATAACACATTATTTTTGGAGTGACACACAGAACAAATTTATTTCTACTCTACAAGCCAGGGAAACAAAAGACACAAAGCAGCTGCAAAACAATAGGGATCCCTTCTGGAATCAGATATTTTACATATTGTACTTAAAAGCAAATTTGGATTAAAACTTCAGATGAACTTGGATCAAATGGATCTAAACAACAAAAAAAATTAGGGTAAAGAAGTAATACCAGCAATACCAAGTGCTTTTATGCTATTACTAAGAGTAATCAGGAAGACAAACGGTCATCAAAGAGCTAAGTTCTTGACATTTGTCTCCTCAGCTGTGAAATATTTGGCTCTTTTATGCCCTGTAAGTGCTACTGCGTGTTTTTTTTAATGCTTAATGTGAGATAAATTTGGCAGTGAATTAAATAGGATCCGACCCACCTTCACATATACAGGCGTAGTGGACAGATGGAGCACCCCAGTAGTTTTTACTGTGAGGGCACGCTCAGATTTATCAGACAGCCCGTCAACTATACAACAGCAACAAGAGATAATAAAGCTAGCAACTGCTCACAAGTGAAGTGCTGCTATTTGTATGCTAATGAAGTGGGAAGTAAAAACTTCATTAGCATAAAAAAATCAACCCACATGTTTCTTGAATTTCCTTTACTTGTGTTTTTTTTTTTTTTTTGTCTGATGCATTTATTGGAATGCAGCACTGAAAGGAAGATATGAACAAATACATATTTGTTAAAATGGGATCATTCTGTCGTGCTGTAAACACCAGCCAGGGTGTAAATACGGACAGGAAGTATCAATTATAGAATGTTGTTTTGTATGATGCCATGGCAGAGCTACAGCGATAGCACTGGTGTGGATGGTGGTACCAACGCATGATAAGAAATAAAGTAAAATAAAATAAAATTCCTCTAAGTAGCATGTCAAATCTCTTAGGCACCCACGAAAGAGACACAGAGTAAACTGTGACTGCTTTGAGGAGAGAAAAGCCTCTTAAAGCTAGAATTGCTCACCAGTATCATGGCAGATAAGACACAGCGGTGCTGTGGCCGACTTGATGATTTCAAAGTGACTGCACAGAGTGCTTTTCAGAAATCAGGACTAACACAATCTCTGATTGAGGTTGACATGACTGCTTGGTAGGGGGAAAAGCAGCCATGGGTACTATAAAGTATATTTTCAAGAAATAAAAGCAATGTGTAAATTCAGCTCTATATTAGTTGTATATGTGTCATTTTTTATTCCATGTCCACACATGTAGAAATGTTTGAAGAACAAAATGCCATTGACAGGGTAGAAACTTGACACTTTAAATTAGTCTTAAAATGCCAAAGTGGTTCAGCTGGAAAACAAAAAGCAGTGTACGCCGATTGCATACTGCTACTTCTAAAATGAATCCTCTCAGAAGTCACCTTGTTTTACTCCTAAAACGGATTAAATCCTGAGCCCTTGGTTGAGTCTGCTGTGACCCTGACTTTAAACAGCTCCAAACAAAGTCTGTGTCAGATTGAGTTAATAATTTTCATAGAGAAGAAGTCTAACACGCAAAAAATCCCTTAAGCCCTAAAATAATAATTTTACTTCTAAAACTATAAAATATGACACAGATACTGACATAAATATTTAGACTGTTGCTTGATTTAGACATGTTATTATTCTGAACAACCTCTAACAACGTGTTTGCCCAACTGTTATATTTGGTAGTAATTATTTCCTGGGCTATTTCTCTCCTGAGAGTGATACTCAGGGCATCAGATTGACAAATAGCCACTTGAAAAGGAGGTAATAATCGGCTAACACTTAAATTCATATCGCAGATAGTGCATTATGCATGCTCTGATGTGTGGTGAGGTGAATATTTTGGCACAGAGTTATATTCCATGATGTCACCAAGCTGGGGGTTTCTGTGTGAAATGAATTTCAATTTCAAAGTGTTTACACAAAGCGGAGAGACAAAAAAAAAAAAAAAAAAAAAAAAAAAAAATTATTTAATTTAAAAAAAAAAAAAAAAAAAAATACATTAAAT